>JAGGAX010008482.1:0-18020 GCA_017657335.1 Termitomyces titanicus | reverse complement strand
TGCGTTTAGTAGCATCACTACTCTACAAAGGTTTGACACTCTCAGCCTATTCAATAAGTTTTAAGCTTATTGTTACCCGCAGTATTCAGCTCAAATCTTGCCATTATAAAGAGTATCTTACGTGGCAATATTCGTTTTCAGTAAGCCGAACGTAACATGTTTGTGTCCGACAGTATTCTTACTAGGCAATATTTGTTTTTATTAGGTGCCTACTATCAGCCGTACACTTTTTCAAACACCCTCCCACCTCTCCCTCATTTATTATTTTTCTTTCTTTGGACAGAATTACTTCGTTTATTTCTTGGACTAAAGTTTTAGTACATTGTAGATAGCGCTCCCTCCCGCCCCGCCCCCGACTCGCTGCCAAAAACAATAATAAAAAAAAAGTGGTCGCCTTGGCGGCCAAATATCCGCTAAACCAAAAATCTACCTTCAGAAAGTAATCCACATCTCGAGCGTTGAGTTGCAGAGGTGTAGGTGACACAGGACTGGAGAAAGCATTCTCCCACTGCATGGTCGCCATCATATGCATCAGGGAGTGCCAGGCACAGGATTTTGGCATGTGCCATTGTGGGTAGGACTGAGTGGGTGGCACAGGCTAACCCTGATGGTGTAAAGAGAGGAGGTGGATCAGGGTTTGGAGGGGAGAGGCACTCTAAGAGTGTCTGGAGGGAGTTGGAGATGGTCATGGTTGTCTGACGCAGTCCAGCAAGTTTGGTTGTGTGAAGAGTGAGGGAGGCCTGAGTGGTCTGCACCTGGGCTGCTAGGGCGATCAAGGGTTCCAGGCTTTGCTCTCTGAGTCAGAGTGTGCAGGAGGGGTAGCTGGAGGTGCCAGATTAGACATAGAGAGAAATCAGGGGCTAGAATATAGTCCAATGGGGGAGAGACCAGTAGGGGCTGGAAAGGTGTTCCAGCAAGCTACAGAGGGCTCCCAGACCAAAGTTAGAGACTTTTTCTGCTGTCAAGGTGACCTTTGGAGGCTGTGGTACAATCACACAATTACAGGTAGATACATGCATAACTACACACCTAGAAGAGGGGGTGCAACGCTTCAGAGGCACTGGAAGCATGGGAACTAACTGTACAGTACACATAAGCCATACAAAAACAAGAGACACCCCTAAAGGGGCATATCTCTAAAAATGATCAAACTCCAAAGATAGCTGTGAGCTGGTCATGTGGTCCTCAAAAACGCCCATTGCTTACTAAGCATTGAGTGTTATCATTGCTCTGAAGTGGTAACAGATGGGCTGGGGTCAAATGGAAATTACAGAACCAAGAAATGGGAAAAATCGAGGGGATGGGAGAAATGGGACTCATAGAGGGAGACATGGGGAGAAATGAGGAGAAATGAGAGTCCCCTGACAAAGACCTCAAAGAACTTTGATACTCAGCAGTATCTTTCACAACGACAGGAAAGGTGGATGGAATATTTGGGGCATTATCACTATACAATCAACTATATCAAGGGTGAAGACAATATGGTGGCCAATGCTCTTTTGCAATTTCTTCACAAATTGTCTGAGGGTTTGGTGGTGTCTGTGATGCTTTGGGAATGGGATGGAGAGACATTGAAGGATATTAAGGCTGGATATAAGGAGGATGTGTACATGAAGAGAATACTGGATGATGTGAAGGCAGGATTTGTGATGTCAGGAGTGGAGGTTAGGAATGGTTTATTGTATGTGGGTGATTGTCTGGTTATCCTGAAGTTTAAGGGATTGCGGGAGGACTTGTTTAGGGTGGTGCATGATGAACTGGGTCATTTTGGTCTAGACAAGACATATCTGGCATTGAGACATTCATATTATTGGCCTAACATGCGAAAGGACTTGTTTCATGGGTACATTCCTTGTGCATGGACTGCCAGAGAAACAAGAGCAAAACAAAGAAGCTGGTTGGTCCTTTGCATCTGTTGCCTGTGCTGGATTGTAGGTTTGTTTGAGTCACTCTTGATTTTGTGGGCCCATTGCCATTAGATGAGGGTTTTGATCAATTTTGTTCTATGACATGTAGGTAAAGAGCAAACATTCTGTTACAACCTGACTTCCAGGGACACCGCAAGTGTACCTGATTCGTCACACATCATGCACAGAGAACAAGGAACCTGGAAAAGATATATATATTGGACGTTGCCCTGGAACACCTTCAGTCATTTCAATCACAGAGACAGAGGGTGAGCAACTTGATTATTCTATACCATACATTTTACTGATATGTACCAGTTGGATTACTTACATGTCCATGTCTATCTAGGTACATAATGCAGTCATTTCTATCATGGAGACTGAGGTTGGATTACTTACATGTCCATGTCTATCTAGGTGCCCAGGTTCAGATTTCAACAGGTTATGGGAGTTAGTGCTGCTCTTTGACTTGGATCTGAAGATTTTGCACCTTTGTTTTTTATTTCCCAAACTAGCTGTTTGGCTATAGCTCTTTTTTGTGCATGGCTTGCATAGAGATATCATTGATTCTCATTGAATACCCCCTCTATACTCATGAGCATCATGCCTGGTGGAACCAGGACAGCTACCTCTGGCGCTACTCTCTCCAATGCTACCCCTATGTCTGGCCAGATTACTGAGATGCATAAGATCAACAATTTGTCCAATCCATTGATCTTGCCAGTGGGGAAGGTCATGGCAAGTTGGATGGAGCATGTCCTTGCTAAAGATGATGGGAAGTGGTCAGAGTGGTTGTATACAATGGGACTGGAGCTGTCAATGGTGCAGCTATGGGAATATGTCTTTAAACCTCCTACAACTCCACATGCTGTGTATGAACCTTGTGCATACCAAGCTTTGGAAGGGAACAACCAATTGGCATGTTCCTTCATTAAAAGAGCCTTGTCTACATTGGAGCAGAAGCTCTGTGCTGAAAAATGGGACCCTGTCATTCTCTGAAAATACTTAAAGTACTGACATGGAGGTGCTGTACCAGTTCAGCAAATCTGATTGCTTCAGGAGGCCCTTACAACAAAGTGCTTGCTGGCAGAGTTGCTCACTAAGATGGCAGATGAGATATTCAAGAAGATAGACCATGCCTTTGAGGCTGGTGAGGTCACAAAGGAACTGTTACAGGCACTCGCTGTCCTCTCAGCTCTATCTGATAGATTTTATGCCCACATTTGATCTATAATATGGTGGGATCTCATGATGGCTGGTGACATCAAGACATATGGCCCCACTCAGATCCATCAGTTCCTTGAGGGGCACTAGACCTTGATCAACATGGATAGATTGGGAACAAACCCAATAGACACAACGCCAGCGGCATTCATGGCAAAAGGGTTGAGGTATGACAGGCTGACTGGATGTAAATCCTGCAATTGCCAAAATTTCATGGGACATACACTTCCATGGTGCATCCTCAAAGGGGGTGAAATGGCAGGTAAAACTGTTGAGGAGTCTCATAAGGCCCAACTAGCACACTATGATGCGCAGCGGAAGTCAAGGGACAGGGTAAAAGCAACATCAAAAATAACTGTGACTCCATTGGATGGATCAGCGTTTACTATTGAGGGCAATTCTGATGCCATTGGTGCATACATTTTGGCACAAGGGGGGAAGGTAGCAACTACCAAGAACGCCAAATTTGCTGGCCTCACATCTGATGCACTACCAGGTGTTGGCACTATTGAGGAGGTCAAGATGTTAGAGTTTGATGCATTTGAGGAGGAGCCAAAGGCTGAAATTGACTGGCATGACTACACCAACCACAACCAACCTTGTTGATACCAACACCATTCTAACATTTGACATTCTACCCTTTTATCTTGATTCAGGTGCTACCGTCCACATTACTCCCAATGCATCTGATTTAATTACATTGACCTCAATCTCTGAATGTCCAATCTGCAGAGTTGGCAGTTCATCTATAGCCATGAGGCATATGGGTAGTATTTGCCTCCACATCAAAGGTGGAAGCTTCATCAAACTCAACAATGCATTATATGTCCCAAAATCTACAGTCCACCTGCTATCAGTCAGTAAACTTGTGAGAGGCACAGGAATTACGACTATGTTCGATGAAATCAGATCCTCGCTGGTAAAAAAAAGTCAACTGGAATTTTGATTGCCACTGGAAGCCTACTCCCCAAGAAAGACCTCTATGTGCTCAACATTTACCTCGATCACACACTTGCAGTTTATGCCACAGCTGATCTGCAGACATGGCATAAAATACTTGGCCATGTGAATTATCAAGCTTTAATGCAGATGGCTCATAGTGGAATGATCAAAGGTATGCCTAAGTCATTCCCATCAAAACCCTCAAAATGTAATCATTGCATCCTTGACAAACAGACACAAATGCCAGTTCCAAAAGAAAGGAAGGAGGGCAAAGGTATAAGGTGACAAAGAGACTAGAAAAAGTGTGGGTTGACTTGGCTGGTCAGGCAGCATACTGGAAATCTCTACATTATGAATATTGTTGATGATCATACAAATAAACCTTGGTCCATCCCACTTAAGACAAAGGACAAAGTGTTTGGGGAACTACAGGCATGGATTTTGGCATGCAAAAACAAAACTGAAGAAAGGCTTAAGATCCTGAGAACCAGACACAATGGAGAGCTCACTGGTACCAACCACAGGGCATGGTACAAGGCCAGGGTCATCATCCTAGAAATGGAAGCACCCTATATGTTGGCTCACATGGGCCAAGTGGAACAAATGCATCAGACTCTAATGGGAAAGGCACTCTCAATGAGGATCACTGCAAAATGTCCATTCCTATGGGATGAATTCTATTTAACAACAGCACATTTACATGGGAAAACAAAGACTTCTACCAGAAGAGGTCACACTGGATGAGCTGTGGTATGGAAAATGACCAGATTATTCATACATTTGAAAAATTGGTTGTCAGGTGTTTGTCTTAATTTTGAACAAGCACAACCCAAAAATCTATGAGTGCTCTATTGAATGCGTCTCAATTGGCTCATACTATGATGCAAACTCTAAGGCCTACAGATGTTACAAAAGGTCGTCCAGAAAGGTGTACAGCTCTTACCATGTACGCTTCATTGAGAGTCATGAAGAACCTTTTTTTTTTTTTTTTTGTGGTTTCATGAAACCACTAGACATCCTACAAAGTTAGTCTCCAGTGGTTGTGGAAAAAAGTACCTGAAGGTACCAAGTACGTTGGATGAAAAGAATTTGTTTTTTGAGATACGGGGCAGCCCACCACAGGAAAATGTGCTTACGCATGTAGTGTGGGACTTGAAGATGGGCCTTGCCCAGGTTACCTATTTTGCCCTGAGGGGCACCCAGCAGCTATACCCACTAAAAACCTGCTTGCCGCCTTCCACATTCTATGTGGATCATGGCCTTCTGGGAGGATATTTTGCCATATGTTAGACACCAGTGGCTTGCTTATCGCCTTTGGGCCGACCTTGGAAGTGTTCAATGCCAGGCAGTCGAGTTTTATTCTTCTTGTTAAGGTGGTGGTCCATTTTGCGGTGATTTGTTCCTTAGTAGGAATCTTTTTGGGGTCTGATTCCTCCCTTATCCTCCATTTGCACTGCATGTGCCAGATTAGTTGTGCCGACTCCGAAACAACTATTGTGAAGAATCTCTTCCCTTCCTTGTTCATCTTACCCAACTTGTAGGCTGGAGTCACGAGTTGGCTGCCCAGTTGCAGGCCTATGCTTGGTTTGTCCCATTTTATGCCTCTCTTGTCGCACAGTCTGCCTGTGAGCACCCACACCTCGTCCTGCCCTGACAATACACACTCCATCAGGATATGTTCCATATCCTCTGTAGTCCTACATGATGGGCAGATCCTTCATGTCTTGTAGCCTAGGTTGTTTACCCAGTACTTGCCAATCTTGTACACTCCATGCAGGGCTTTCCAGACAAAGCCTCTTGACTCTTTTGTGAGGTCTTGGTGTCTTGTGGAGGCCCTAATCTGTGCATCAGTGGGTGCCATGCCATTTGTGCTATGTATTGCCCATCTAGTCATGTCCAGGTAGACGTCTGTCATCCTCCTTCTTGGTGTTGGGCTCCCTGTCAGGATGCCTTGGTACAGCAAGGCTTGGGAGGTGGCCCCAAGCTTCATTCTGTCGGGGCAGAAACCCTTGGTTTGTGCTGTGCTAAGGGTATCCGGCACTTGCTTTTTGGCGCCTTCATTGGCTAGCCAATCTGCACCTTCGTTGCCCGCTATTCTGGTATGACCTTTGACTTTCTTCAGGATTGTGTACCCTTCTTGTTGTTGCAGGCAGGATACTACAGCTCTGAGGATTTTTATGTTTTCATTAGCTATCCAGCCTTCATCCTCTTGTTTTGTCAGGTTTTTTGTGAGGTTATCTATGGTAATCTGGGAGTCACTGCAGATCTGTAAGTTCACTCTTCTGTCTACCTTCTGGATTGCCACCACTTCGCCCAAGTTATTTGACTGGAGGAGGTCCTCAGGCAATCTAATTGCCACATTTTGTTCATCGCTCTCACTGAACCATACCCCACAATGGCCCTTGCATTTATGCATCCATTGTTTTCACAGGAGCCATCCATGTAGACAACTCCCTCCCCAGGTCTCCCATCTGTGAGGATGGGTATACAATACCATCCTCCTGGAGGGGTATCTCTCTTGCAAAAACCCAGAAGCCTTTGGATAGGCCTTGTTTTGTCCTTATATCCAGGTTGAAGATTATACCGTCTTCCTCTTGCACTGCTTCTAGTTCCTCAGGGTGCAGAATTTGGCCTGTTTTGTTGTCGTATGGGTTCCACTTAGTGTCCAGAAGTTGTGCATCTGTTTGGGTCCTCGCAACCAGCCTCTCGGTACATCTTGCATTGAGTGCACTTACAGTTCTTCCTTGGCTTGTGGCTTCTGTTTGACATGGGTGAGGTATCATCTATCAGCTTCTTCAGCTCCCCTACTGTACTTATACTGTGATTTTCCCTCTGGCATCTCGCCCACTTGGAGTGCCAGTTAATATATTTCTTCTCCCTTAGGCCAATGTAGTACCAAGCTGGCATCCTGTCCTTTAGAGTCAGCTCTAGTAGTAAGGGGGCAAATTTCACATTATGCTTTCTTGCTGCTCTGAACATCCTTACCAGGGAGGGGGGTAGCCCTCCCTCCCTTGTTCTCATGTTTACATCTAGGGATTGCAGGAAGACGTTCCTATACGTGGCTTCCTCATTGATCCTCCACTTTTTCTTGATGTTCAAGCCAATGAGATCGTCCACAATCTCAGCCCACATCGGTCTGTTATCCCCTAGGTCCAGGTATCTCTCTAGCTTCATTACAAACCTTTATATTCAGCAGCTTGTGGCCTCCCTGCTTGGTGGGGCGGTATAACATCTGCATCCCAACCACTAGCTTAACGCTCTCTCCCCACATGAAGTCTCTTGCTTTCCTTTCCAGGCAGTCCTCAACGTCTTTTGGCATGCCTTGGACACAGGCTCTATATTGGGTTCTCCCCCCTATTACCATGCCTACAATCAGCCTCTGGCCTTCTATCGTAGGGTGGCTTCTTGACCACCTCTCCAGGTCCTTGTCTATTTTATTCAAGGTCGGGCTCCATACACACACATTGTTTGTTTTGCTGCCTACAAAAACTCCCAGAAGCCTGGTGGCTTCCCCATCTTTTGCGATTTTAATCTCTCTCGGGATTGGGTTTCCTTCCTGGCCCAGTTTCCTAGTCGCAATGAGTCTTGCTCTGTACTCTGTTGAGCCCATGGGTACTATTGTAGTTTTCAGGACATTAAATTTTGCTCCCGACACTTGGCACCACTTCTTCAGAGTCTTCTGCATGGTTCTGAAGTTGTTGTTTTCCATGAGTTATACTGTTGTGTCATCGGTGAAAACTTTGCTATTAGCCATTCTCCTGTCCTTCCTATCCTTAGGCTACTTAAGTTTGATTCTCTTAGCAGTTCTGCCAGTGATTCCATAGCTAAGTTGAAAAGTAGGCAGGACAGGGGGTCACCTTGTCTCACCCCCCTCATCACCAGCAATGGTTTGCTTCTCTCCCTGTTGAAAATCACTACAGTCAGGGCGTCTTTATACAGTGCTTATATAGTTTTGATGAAGGGTTCAGGAAAGCCAAATTTGCACAGGGTTTCCCACAGGAACATGTGTAGAATTTTGTTGTACACCTTCTCCTGGTCTAGGCAAACTATCGCTCTGTTCACATTCTGTCTTTTGCCCCATTCCAGAACCATATGGGCTAGTTCCATCTGGTCTTTGATTCTTCTGCCCTTCATGAAGCTGGCTTTATCACTGTGTATTAGTGCAGGAGCTACCTCTGCTAGCTTCGCCGACAGGGCTTTCATGAAAATTTTGTAATCCATGTTTAGGACCGTTATCGGTCTGTAGTTTCCCGCGTTGGGACAATCCCCTTTTTTATATATTGGGCACAGCCATCCCTCTGAAAAGCCCATGTTCTCTACCATCCTGTGGACTTGGATGTCATTCTACATCATCTTCAATGCTCTCGCTGTGTCAAAACCTTTTTGATGCTCCTGGGTCTCAGGGAGTGCTTTTTTCAAGTTCCCTAGGGTCAAGAGTTCCTGCCAGATCTTGTGTGAAATACCATCCATCCCTGCGGCCCATCCATTTGGCAGGTCTTGTATCACCTGTTGTACTTCCTTCTTCGTCAGGGTTTGGGTGAGGTTTTCAACCCGTTGTGGGGGTACCTCTTCTTGACATATTTGAGGACCATCCTTGTTATGTCCACCATTCTGTCCGACCCCCTTTGATTGGACTGTTTGGGGTGTCCAGGTTCTTCAGGCCTGCTACATAGTCTCGCAGTTTTGTTTCCTTGCTCGCGTTAATCCATAGCTTTCTTAGTGTTTCTCCTTCTAGGAAGAACTTTGTCGTGGTGTTATCCCAAGACCTACCAAACTTAGCCATTTCCAGTGATTGTATGTGCTCATCCAGGAACGCAGCTTCACTCATCCTTTGCTCCTCATCCTTATTGGCGTCATTCAGGGCCCTCGTTCTTCCTTCCTTCAATTAGCTTATTTCCTTGTCGATTTTGAGGGTGATTTCCTTTGAGTACTGTCTGACCATCTGGAGTATCCGTTTCTTGAAGTCCCAGTGTAGGGTCTGTGGGTTACGCTGGTGTGTCCTTGATTGTGAAGCCTCTTCCAGCTTTGTCGTGTGCTCAGTTCCTAGTTTTTTTAGCTTCTTTACGAGTTCCTTGTGTTGGAGGTGGTAGATTGGCATGGCATACCTGCCCGGCCCTTGAAAGGGCATCCACGGGTTAAGCAGGTTCACGGACACCATGGAGTGATCAGTGTTTATCCCGGTGCACCGGATATCCCATCCTTTGCTAAAGGGGATCAGGTCTTCTTTCATGTAGATGCGGTCAATCCTAGACTGGGTTGTGCTGTTCTCTCTTCTGTAGGAGAAGTCTACCTGGGTTGGGTTGTCTGGGCGCCAACCATTGACTAGGTCAAGCGCCGTTTTTAGGTCATTTAGTGTGTCGATGGGGCCTTTAGGGTCCAAATGTGTTGGCGCTCTATCTATAGAGTCTTCCACTATATTGAAGTCTCCTAGGATGCACGTTGGCTTTGGCCATTTATTTGACTTCCAGGAGCTAAGTATCAGGTTCCAAAATGGTTTATTGTGGTTAGTAGCGTTCAGCGCATATACGGCCAGGCAGTGTGCCGTCATCTTGTCAGTCCATGGGATGCTCACCAGGATTGCTCTCCTGGGAATCACCACAGTTGCTTTGGCCTCCACCCATCTCATGGACGCCTTGTTGAGGACCACTGCTACTTCCATCAAGTTTGGGGCGTCTTCTTGGATTGTTGACATATGTGAATTCTTCTTTCGTATCTAATGTTGAGGTCTTCGCAGTGTTTATCCATGAGGTGGGTTTTCTGGAGGGCTAGGATATCTACCTTCCCTCTTGTCATCAGCTGGTTGACTTTCTCCCACTTCTCTGCTGTGCTTGCTGAGCCCCCCCTTTAATGTTTAGGGTGGCTATATGTAGTGAGCCTCTGTTTGTCTTCCTCCCTTTTGTTGGGTCCTGATTTGGCTGTATTGCCTGGGGTCATCCCTTGCACGTTTCGTGTGCCTCGCTTTCTTCCCCATTCTTGGGTGGCCCGGCATGGGGGCCCGGCATGTGGGGCAGCATCCTGTTGCAGCTGCACTACTGGGGCCTCTGTCATCCCATCTTGTTGCGAGATTCCACCTCCTAAACCTCCTGGGTGGTCCTCGGGGGCACAGACGGTGGCTGATCCGCAATCCCCTCCTGCTCTTGAGGAGGAGTCATGAAGAACCTTCCATCCCAATCCAATCCATCCCAACCAAAACCAAAACAATTGATCTGGACACTCCATCAATAAGGTTGATAGTCCAGGAACCCTGCCAATACTCCATCCCAGTCGATACACAATGACACATATGACACTATACAGATCCCAGGCCTACAAAATCAAACTGAAGATGACAGAGCAGGAGAGCAGAAACCAGCTATACCAGAACCAGCCCCACAGGGAGATGCACACCAGCCAGAACCTATACTTCCATGTTGATCAGTCTGGATACCAATCCCAACAACAAAGGTTGCTGAAAATGATGGGGTAGAAACACAGGTAGAGAAAGTGACTTCAGAGAGTGGTAGCAGAAGGAGAGGATGGAAATGAAATAGGTGCTGGGGACCTCAATCAAGTATTGGTGGCACTTGGCATGATTGATGGTAGACCAGAGACAGATCCAGCAGTAACAATAGATCCAGATACTCTGAGGACATTAGAGGAGGCACAGAGATTGGCAGATTGGCAGGGGTGGAAGAATTCATACCAGGAGGAGATCAATTTGTTGTGTGAGATGGGCGTCTGGAGGCTGATACCGTGTCAGGAGATTCAATCAGGACAGAAAATCTTCAAGGGCAGACCAGTTTTCACAATCAAACGAGATGAAAATGGGAAAATCACAAGATTGAAAACTCGACATGTTCTACAAGGGTACACTATGATACAAGGACATGACTACAGCAAGACTACCTCACCAACTGCACATGCAGAATCTTAACCGATCTTACTCCATCTAGCAGCAACTCTGGGCTGGGATGCTATGCAGGTCAACATCAAGATGGCATTCCTGGATGGGTTTGCCACCTAAAGAACAGATATGTATGCAACAGCCAAAGGGTTTTGAAGAAGAGGGGAAAGGGACATGGGTATGTCAGTTACTGTGACTGATATACGGTATGAAACAGGCAGGACAAATTTGGAATGAAATACTCAACAAAGTAATGAAGAAGCTGGGGTTTACCAGGTTGATATGTGAGGCTTGCCTGTATTATAGGAAGGACAATTGAGGAACCGTGGTGGTGGGTGTACATGTGGATGATTTCCTGGCCATTGTGTAGGTTTGGTCAGGTTCATAGACTCTGACTGGGCAAATTGCTTGGATACAAGACGCAGCGTAGGAGGATACACATGGTCTGGTTTGGTGTTGTGATCAACCAGAAAGCAGAAGACAGTTGCAGTGATGAGACCAAAATCGATCTGAGGCTGAATAGATACAATTCTGAACTTGACCAATTTTCTTAGTTTTCTCATTTAGCACCAACTCATACAGTGTGAAAAATTCAATAAAAATAATACAAATTATACCATACTTAGCTAGTGTATATACTTACTAACATTCAGGCTGTCGAAACAGCTCCACTTCAACTGTACAGTTCATATAAACTCCGATTTTTGAGTAGTATATAAAAGCTCAAAACGTAGTATAGAAAACAAGCAATCGTTACACCCCAGAGTTCAAATTACATCTAAGCTCCATTCCAGATTGCTCTCATAAATTCTCAACACAAAAGCACTGAAAACACAAGTTAAATGGCCAAATATCAAGACTTGGTCATTTTTGGTAGTTAGCCACATCTACTTCGCCACTGATCGCCAATTCCGATTATGTATCATTCTACCAATTTAAGTACACCTACCAAATCCAATTAGTCCCGACTTTTGACCTTATTCAGTCCTTTACTATGTTCTGAATTCGATACCTCTCTGATTCCAATTTAGTACAACTTTCTCACACTTATATTGAAATTGGTGATCTCCCAAAGTCAGCAAAAAGTTGAGTGCATACTCATCTTGAAGCTAGTTTTGAGGAGAATTCAACTAGCTCACCCTCACATCACATAGTTGCATTACCGAGGATATACTAGTCTGTGGTGTTGTGTTCTTCTAGGTTCATTGCACTCAGAACGGTATTGGTCATATCATTTTGGAGCCCACTGCAAGGGTTTCAATCACAAATCTTGAATCATTCCGCCCAAAACTAGGCTTCAGCACTGATGCTGACTCGCTGATCCAGGCAAATACTTCATCACCAGAACCAATTCTGCCAAGCACATTTGCACCACTCTCACTGACTGGTTTGCCCCGACCAACAAATCTCAAGGCCAAACTAGAACAAGCCACTTGAAACCTTACACTTGACAATATCAAAACTCTATTCCCTTGACTGCTCTCACCACTTACTCCTCTAACCTCCAAAGAGGAATTTCAATCAATTCACTCCCGCTCACAAACACGGAATTCACCCACAACCCCGATTATAACAACTCAAAAAAGTAATGGAAGCCAAACAAACTGTTCACAGAATGCCTGCATGTGGCCACAACTCTGCCCCAAAATGAGACAAAACAAAAGCTTGCAAATTATCACAGTATTTCCATGAACTGGAATATCTACTTTGGGATTGCGGCATTACCAACAATACGCAGAAGAAAGAGTATGCAGCGAGATATGTATCCTATGATTTGGCAGAAGGATGGATGTCATTGGAGGAATTTGTGGGAGTCAAAGTTGCCACACAGACTGCCAAGTAACTGAATCCAGCACCACAACCTTACACATATCAGGAGTGGAAAACAGCTGTCATTTGACTCTACCCTGGTGCCAAAGAAACTGCTAGGTATACTAGGACCAAATTGGAAAATTTGGCTAGTGATACTTTCAGATCGAGGATTGCTCACTTGGCAACGTTTTTGGAATACTATAGAAACTTTCAGAAGATGGCATGATGGTTAATTCAGAATGGGAAGTTGGTAAGGAATGAGAAGGGAGAGTTTTCCAGGGAGGCATTCTGATGTTGTTGTCGAGTTGGATTCAGCACTGACTGGAAATCAAGTATCCCAACCAGGCACCCGACAACCCATATGATGTGGAAATTATTTACAAAGCAGGAAAGTTTGTATTGCATGGCACATTGTATGCCAGCTGTTCGGGTACCTGATACCACTCAATTGCTGCCTTAGAACGTTGGGGACCTTGCCAATCACTATCAGAAGTATGTGCATTTTTTGCACAGTTGGTGTCCTTTGTATCTTTGTTCACAACTTTGCACATCACGTGCATAATCTTGTTAAGTTAACCCAAAAAGATGTCCCCTTCAAATTCAGCAAATTACAGTTGACCGCTCAGCAAGATCTAATCAATGTCCTGAAAACAGCTGATCCACTAGTCCTGATCAATTACAAATCTGGTGATCCTGTAATCCTATCAGTCAATACATTGTACATTGCAGTTGGTTACTTCCTTTGTCAATGTCTGCCCACCAATTGTAAACAATGCAGGTACAACCAATTTGGGTCAATCACGCTCAACAAACAAGACGCCAGATACAGTCAGCCAAAACTCGAATTATATGGCTTATTCCAAGCATTACAGGCTTTATGGATATATCTAATCGGAATCTGAAATCTAATCATAGAAGTTGATGCTTGATACATCAAGGGAATGTTACAGAACCCTGATGTCATTCCGTCGGCAAGTATGAATTGGTGGATAGTAGCAATTTTGCTATTCCACTTTGAACTTGTCCATGTAAAGAGCACCTTTCATGGTCCCAATGGATTATCCCAACAACCTCAACAGCCTGACAAATCCAAAACCGATGAGACTGATAATGAGGAATTTGCAGACTGGATCGACCAACTCGATGGATTCATTCATATCATTCAAACTCTGATTCCACTCCTCTGATCCAATTGTCTAGAAGACCACCAATTACCCCCTATCCAATACTATGAACCTGACTCTTCAGGTACATCACAAATTAGCCTCTTTGATGATGCGGATAACAATCAGGAAGCCAAAGTAGAGCGTCATGGTAATCGGGCCAATGAAGTCCAGGAACTTCAGGATGACAGTACCACACTTGAATATTCCTCAGTTCCTCAAACCGAAAAAGCCATACTCGAAGAAGAGCAATGAACAAAAATCTGAACATGGCTTACCAATCTAAAACAACCTAAGGGATTCACCAACAAACAGTACCAAAAATTCATTTGTTATGCTACCAACTTCTTTAAAACCAAAATAAAAACACCGACTTAAAAACAACAAAATTAAAGAAACACCAAAAACAAAGTTTTATTTTTCAATTTTATTGATCTAGTACATAGTGTATTACTAACCGAAGTTGCAGCAGTCTACCGACGCAACCCTTTGGGGATTTTACTTATGGAAACTGAACAGACTTTCCTTTCATAACTTATCACTATCTTGAAAAACCACTGACTCCAAAAAAGCCATCACACAAAACTTAAAGATCACACAGATAAAAAGATTCAAACATCAATGAGATAATAATAATAATAATAATAAAATTAAGTCTAAAAAAGATAAATCAAAAATAACAATATTAAATAAAAATAAAAATATTGAATGATGGGTGGTGGATAGTATGGACAAGATTCCAAAGTAGTTAGAGTTTTTTGAGGTCAGGTATTCCCTTAATCGGCATGTCCTCATCAACAGGGAAGTACAGTGAAGGAATGTGGTTGGAGGTCTGCCAGTCCATGGCCAAATCGCACTCATGCAAATACAAAATAATAGCATTGTAGGTCGCCAATGCTCATTCCAACTCTATCTGGGCCATCTTGAAATTCCGACAAGTGTATTCAACAGTATGTTTGGCTAACAGCAAGTTAGCTGTACATCGACGCTTGTACCAAAAGATCCCTTATCTGGATTGCTGGAACTTCAAAGGGAATTGAAGTCCAGAAGGAAGGAGATCAGAATCGGACTCCCTGTGATGAGAAAGGAGGAGATCAGTAAGCATCTGATTTGGTGTCTAAAAAGATAGGAAATTAGGATATACAAACCAAAAACGGAAAAGCTCAAGATATACCTCATTGAGCGACATTTGCCAAATTACCTCTGAGACTTCAGACACTGCTTGGAATCGCTGCTCAGAAACCTTGACCTGTCAACCTTTGCCTTTGTCAGGCAAAGGGAGAATCACTTCATTGGGAAGCTGATCAATGTCAATCATGTCGGTAGAGCCTGGTCGAACTTCAACTTCAGTATGCACTGGAGCTTCAACATGACCTTCCTTGGCCTGACTGACTACCTCCTTCTTGAATCTGACCTCACCATCCTTGTTGACCTCCATCGACTTAGACCCGACTACCTCATCACCAACGTTGACCTGTCCCTCCTTAACCTCATCCTTCCAATCATCAATGTCCACTTCCTCTTCCTTTTGCATACTAGCCTCCATCAAAGTCACTAAATCTTTGTCGACAACAATTTCACCGACTGGCCCAGGCTCCTTGGAATCATCAGAGTCAGACCCACTCTGGTCAGCATTGCTGCCAGACGGTTGGTAAGCTCCTTCATCATCTGACTCCTTGCCAGCAGGGACTTTGGTGGCCTCATTGATAATCAGAGCACCACTCTCTTTGGTGCCCTGCAAAGGAACTGAAATCAGGGGGAGGGCTAAGCCTCCAATGAACAGACCAGTATGACTTGGTGATACCACAGGTGGTGGTACAACTTTGGTTTTTGGTTCCAGTGGCAACACCGATTTTTGAGCAATTGGCATGACTGCTAGCAACATAACAATTGGCTTCCTAGCCCACTTAAAGGGCACCCCATAGCTCCCTGACACCTTACTTCCACCTACTTGTGGAGTTGGCAACATTGCAACCTCCACATGCTCCCTCTTCACCTGCTTGATGAACTCAGCCTGCTTTGCTTCCCTCTTTGGGCTCCTTATCCAATGACTCAACCACCTCCTTTGACTTGTACTCCTTTTTTGATTTTGCAGGAGTATTTTCAGTCGCTGTGGTTGTTTTTTTCATTGTCCTCTTCCTCTTCTGATTAGTCGGAGGCAACCATGAATATTTTCTGACTCCCTCACCTGTGAACTTGTACTCTACAAGCTCTTTGACCTTGTTTGGAACAAAGTTGACTCCTTTGGGCACTGAAAAGACAACCTCCTTGACATTTTGGGGCATCACTTGCTTGGTACCTGGTTGCACATACCAATCTCCAACATACCCAGCCTCCCCTTCATCAGCTGTTGGGTGCGCAGCACTCAAAGAGCCTTCTTCACCGATTCCTGCACTGATAAAGGGCATATCATGAGTTTCCAAGTTCCCTCACTCATCCACAAACACCTCTTTGCATTCTTGATACATGGGAAACAGGGACGAGACAGGCTGGGGTACCAACAATATTTGATGGTTTGTACAAAATGCAAGTGTTGCACTGAAAATCAAAAGTCAAATCTGAATTCAAAAATGGAAGTGAAATCGACTCACTGGGCCTTTTTGGGCCAGACATGCATCCCACTCCTCAGGAGCAGCTAACTTCAACTTGGGCATTTTCTCCCCCAAAATGATCATCCCTTTTGGCCAGCCCAGATCAGCCAAAAGGAAGGAAGGCATCACTAAAAGAGTCGATAAATTATGCTCGGAAATGTCTTGATCTGCAAAATTGGATAACTAAAAGAAATTTGGTGAGCAATCAAATTCAAAAAAGAAAGAGTACAAACATCACAAGAGGGCCACCAATCAGCTAACCCTTCAACTCAATGTCTTACCTTGTCAGGATCTACTTCCGACGTGGCTTTCTTCTTTGATTGTCGTGGCTTACAACCTTTAGTTGGCGTGTCCTCCTCCTCCACCATCTTCTTCACCAATTTTGGCTCCTCCACCTCTGCCTTGCCTTTTGCCACTGCCCCATATCAGGGGGAGTTGGTCTTCTTCACAGCTAAAGCTCGTTTGGCAGCCCACAAGTTGGCTACTTGCTGGGCATAAACGGCTGCTTGAGTGATTTCAGCATCTCTCCTTGCAGCCATTGCCTCCCTCTCTAACTCTACAATGGACTTCTTTTTCGGCATCTTTGTACTCATCCCTGATAACAATGCAACAGCAGGGGCAGGTTCAAAGTCAACACAACAGGTTGTTCAGCGGTGTTGACCTTTTTAAATCAGAGGCTACTATATACCAAATGCATTGCAACAATGCGTTCTGGAAAGAGTCTAGAATAAAACAAGTCGAAAAGTCAGTTCAAAATTGGAGAAAACAGAAAACTTACCAAGAAAAGTTCAAACAGTTTCACCCAATCCTCCTTCCAATTCTGCACCCAAATTGCTGTAGCCTTCTCCTTCACCACAGGCATCTCTGTCCACTCCACCAAAGACACTCCGACCTCCTTCCAGTTCAACATCATCCCCATCAACAACTTCAGCATCTCACGGTCGGAAACCTCCTCCTCCAAAACCGAAGAGATATTGCTCCATGCAGCCAACACTGATTCTACAAACTGATGGACGGTGTCTTCCTGTTCAGCAGAAACGGGGCCAGTCAGAGTGGGGGAAGCAAGAGCAAGATCTACCAAGTTGAGGGACATTGTATTTGGAGTCGGTAGCCAAAGTCAAAGTTGTTATTGAGGTAGTTGTTGGTGCTCGAGCTGGTGAAGTTCCAAGGCATTGGAGGGGTCCCTTTTATGTATGTTCAGGGAGAATCCAGGTCCAGAAGTTACAAGTCACAGCATCAGAAGAAGCTGATGATAACATGTGTCACCTGACCACACCAATAAAAAACGTAAAAGAAAGTGGTTGACTGAGGTTGGTCAAAATGTAAATTGGGGGGAGGATGATGAGACCAAAATCAGTCTGAGGCCGAATAGATACAATTTTGAACTTTGAAAATTTTCCAGTTTTCTCATTTAGTAGACGCAATGCAACAGTCATGTGACCTGAACATGTGATCCACATGACCAAATTTCAGAAATTCTTGACTTTGAAAAACATGA
>JAGGAX010008481.1:0-18144 GCA_017657335.1 Termitomyces titanicus | reverse complement strand
CCCTGGAGATTGCCTTGATGCCAGCACTGAATGATAAGATTAGCAGCTCCGGAGTATGCCTTGATGGGATCAGTCTCCGGAGATGTGCGATCAAAGGAGCACCTGAAAGGAGAAATGGACAAAATGGGTAGTAGTCCCCTGACAATCTGAGACTTAGTAGATTTTTCATGATCAATTTCTATTTACAAGGTTATTACAGAATCATACCCTGCAATGTTAAAGGAAGATAATTTAGATTTGGATCGGCTCATTCACATCTGAATATCCACTGAAATCCACTGAAATCATATTGTGGGACAGTGGTAGGCCAGAAGAAAATCACCACACGGGCTAAAACCAATTTTGGTCTCTTCTAAAGAAAATTCTGGAATATTGGTCTGACCACCCTGATACTCGATACAGAGTAAAAAGAGACATTAAAGTCAAAAATGTCAAAAATAACAAATTACATGAGTGATAGGTGAAGTGACTCATTACTACCTCTGACTTGAGAGTGGTCATGCACAGTACCCTTCAGCAGCCCTTCATGAACCTTCTTGACAAGTGTCTCATGAGACACACAGAGAACATACATGCCTGGCTAAAAGGCTTGCAGAGCAGAGGCCAGTTTAAGGGTTATTGATGAGGATGATGTGGCCATCTAGCTTTACATAGCTTTACTGACTACTTACTTTGGGGCTTCTTGATCTATAAATGTTCTTCTTTATTATACACACAAATCGGAAGTTCGTCATTCAGGCAGCCTCACTAGACCCAACCAGACAGGTCATTGTCTGTAGATTGGATGAAGCACAACAAAGATGAATTCAGTCTTTTGGTATTGCATCATATGAATTATGTTCCTTATCTCCTTCTCCTTCTCATCTCATTGTAAGGGTGCCATAGTGGGCCTCTCTGAAACATTTCTGTGTATTGTCAACCCTCTGTCCCATTCTCCTTCTCCCAGATATCTCCAGATATCTAATGCTTTGCAATCTTCCAGCTCAGAGCCTGGCAGCCACTGGGTCCACAAGCCATCCATTGCACCAAATATTGGCAGCTCCAGCCTCTCCTGCAAGCATCAATTATCTATTCTATAAGGTATTGGTTTTGGGTGCTGTCGTCAGTGACTAATATCAGACGATGTGAGTAATCATGGTTGGAAAACATGGCAGCATTTGGCTTATGATATTTCAGTGAGCTTGCATGGAAAACAGCATATATTGTGATTTCTCTGGGAAGGCCTTAACCACTTGATATAGCCCACCACCCACAAACAGATAGTTGAAGACACAACAAGAGGCGGGTGGACGCCATGAACTTACTTCAAAGGCATTGGACTCACTGAACCAAGACACAATTTCTAGAGCTTTGGTACCACAATCGTTGCCAGCACATCCGTACTTAATTCACCTCTTTTGACCTGTTCCAGGACCTCCCTGAAGCTCACAAAAAGCGCGATTTTCCCCGCTTTCTGTTATGCTTCTATCAGAAATGATTTTTGTGGAAAAGCAGACATTCAGATGCTGACCTGAGGTTGAACAACTCGTGCTGAGGGGTTGGGCAGGGCATAGAATAGAGTTTCAGCTGAAAATTGCATTCACGGTTAGTAGGCAGCGGAAAATCATATCTCCCGCTTTACTTGTATCTGAAACATCATCCGGAGCGCCAACATGCACCATTTTGTAGGTCTGCAGTCCAAGTCTAGATTTCTTGATTTTGGAGATGGGTCTCTGCATCTTTGGCGTTGTAAGCATTGAACTGGTATCTAAGGAGTCTATAGACGAAAAATGACTAACAGCTGAAAATGTGAGGTGGCTTTCGAACGTGTGCGCTATGCTTAAACCAAGGAAGCACAGAATCCGAGGGCGATATCGTGAAACTTTAGCGAGCAGAGCCGGTACACTTGCTACTTGCTCCTCAGAAGACAGTTCATTTTGCTATGTAGTGTAGGTCAATTTCTATCACAAACGAAGTAAATGTTCCCAAACTTCGGCTGTTGGGCGTTCAACAAGATTCGTCTGACAATTGTCAGACTTTGACTTCGTACTTGAAGGCAACGAGACAAACGTACAAGTCCTATTGAAAAACGTTCAGGCAGCGTGTGATCTTCGTTTGGAGAAAGCTTGTTGGGTGTGAATCCTAGTCCTACAGGTCAACGCGAAAGAAACATCTAGATGTAGCTTTAAGTAAGATACCTGACTGATAAAGACAATCCCAGAAGTGATTTGAGTGATGACCATAGTGGTGACCTATCTCGGCAGATTTCCCTCCAGGACTGGGAGAAATGGACGTTAGAAGCCCAATACAGAAATTACATGGGCATTTACTTGATGCCACAAAAAACTACTAAGAAGTCAGAGAATAGGTAAGATATTGAGAGATATTGAAATGCGTATTGATGAAATTTCGCTCACTATCAAGACCTTCGCGGAGAATGTCTGGTAGACCATGAAGGTGGGCATATATGTCTGGGTCTGCATACCCACGAACACGTTTCTTCTTCTTCTGAGATGGTCCTGGAGTGCCTCCGCGCGCTGACAAGTCCTCCACATTAGATTGTTCGTCGTCGAACTGAGCTACATATTGATGAGTGCGCTTAGCCTTCTGCAAGAGCCTTCGAGAAGCTCCTGAAGATGTTTCGGGTTTTTGAGGGCTCGACGTGAATGCGAATGCTGCAAGAGATCTCTTAAAGTTATCTAGTTCATTGGAGTCTGAGAGCATGGTTCTAGCAGCAATGTTTCACAGAAAACGCTATAAATCATAATTAATCCATATTAACGTTACCGGCATTTCCCGAGGACGCGTCCAGCTGAGAATTTCCTGATCAGTTTTCTTCCCGCTCCCTAATTTCATCTTGGGATCTTGGGCGCAATCTCTACCCAGCTTTTCCTTTGCTTAGTTTATTCCCCGCATCCTGTGCCATATTGACCACCCTCTGTGCAGATGACGAAGCTTAGGGACGGAGATATCTGGCAACAACCGACGTACTTTTTTCTGCCATTCCCTGCAGTTCCTGCTCAAATGGGGATCTGGGCATGAGTGTCTGCGCGAAACAATTTTTGTTGTGAACTATAATAATTGGACCTTTGCAATTCTCATATTCACAGCTCTCCTACCTTCATCATTCAGCTTTTGTCGAACGGACACTTTTGTTTCTTCCATGGTTGCTGAAGTTCAACAGCTCTAGAATTCAATTGCTTCCTTTGTGTCGACGTTGCTTGAGGCATGTGAAGAAAATGTTACACCTTTTCCCGACCCGAATCAACCATTTTACACCACACTCCAAGACATTTCGAACGAGCCATGTCGGAGTCAGTGCGACGAATATCATCGTTGCCTCCACACTGCAGTTGTAGCATGTCATGTTCTACTACCTCATATGTCCTTGATAAATTTTGTGTCCGGGATATGCCATGGTATTCTTGTTTAGATTTACAAATCATTGATGTGGGCAATCGGATGTAACACTTCAAGAGTGCCGTTTTGCGTGGAAGCGGGACCACAGGTGCACTACTTTGAAATCTTTGTTGCGTGTGTGTGATATACTGAGTTGTTGGCAGGGGATGCATGTCGACACTATTGCAAAGATATGCAATGTGGATAGTAATACGCTCGACAAGTTATCCCTGCCGGAGCCCACGAACAATTTATACTGACAGTCCACTTTCAGGCAGATTACTTCGCATGTCAGCCATAGATCAATGCTGTGGAGAGGTTACCCCTGATGTTTTCATGAATACCAGGATATCTGTGGCAGACCTTTTTGAGAAGTATGCCTCATCATTTATCGTATATTTGAGGGTATTGACACCGCTGAAGGCCAGAAGACAAACATGAAAGGACGTCCGAATTCCCAGCTTTCTTGGAGCACTTGTAAGCCTGTCATTCGGTGATCCAATCATCTCGAACGATATTCAGCCTTAGAGACGGTACCAAATCTCGTCGCAGCTTTTCGAAAATATCAAGGACTCCAAGACGGGCCGCTCCGGTGAACCCAATCACGCTCCTTTCAGTCGTGCTTTCGATGTCGACCTTCTCCTGTGGATCTGGTTTGAAACCACGGAGCAGTCATATCTCAAGGTACGCGTGCAGCTGCAACTTGCACTACGTAGTTGACAATGTTGTCGCGCATGCTTGTCACAACCCTACAACTGAATCAGGCTTGAATTCTGGCTACAAGGGAGTACTCTCTTACCTATTTATGGCGCGAGCAATGTGATACCTTACCTCATAGACCTTGGGGTGCGTGTCCTGTCCTAAATCTGGCGTTTCGGGAATTTAAACAATAAGAATTGCCAGATGATGGTTTGGCTCAATTCCCAAGATAGAACATTTGGGCAGCTGAACACCTTCTTGCAGAATACCGGATGGCAACCTGTCAGTCTAAACGCTCTAGAGTATTGTTATGTCAATGACGAGAAATCCATTTACCAAAGCATCGTCCTAAACGAGCCGAGTGTCTGATTCCTGAAATCCTTCTCTTCTTACCTTGCGAATGTAACAAAACCTTATCTACTGTAAATAATAGTATATTAGTGAATCCCGAGCGTCCGTATACGACTTACAGCTTACGACAATCAGTAATTCGAAGACCTTGGTGGTGTGGCGCTGACGAAAGTGTACACTTGTATATATTCGATGGTGTATTTTGCTAGTCATTGAGTAGGTCTACATGAAACTCTGAACTGCGATGATGTAAACTTCCGTCTCCATGATTTGAACCGATAGCGATACCATCACCAGTTTGGATTATCAGGGCTTTGAGAGCAGCCTTTCTATCTTATTAATTCACAACCTAAAGGTGAAACATGATGGTGAGGCACTGTCTACAAAGAAATACGACGTCTACATCAAGACTCCATCGTCACTTCTCGAGCCAAATCAAATTTCGAGTCACTCTCCAAGTCTGTACTACAATACATTTGGTGTCAACACCTGTCAAAATCCCAGGCTTTGCCAACTTTCTCCAGAGTCCGGCCACTCCTCAATATACTCTTCAACTCGTTCCTGCATTTCCTTCTTAAACCACTTCGGTAACCATCTCTCTTGACCAAGATTAACTTCATATTCCTCGACCGCGAGCTGGAGAAGCTCCTCAATATCTTCTTCATCCACCTCAACCTTGTCACGCATGTGTTGTCTATGATCTACGCGATGGTCTGTCCATCCTCTCAGCTTCAGAAGGAGAAGCAGTAGGAACGGAACCACAGGTATATCTTGGAAAGGGTCGATGTATGATATTTTGCTTACGGGAATGTTGGGTATGCTTAAGAGACCGGGAATCAGTATGTCGACTTTACACGTCTTGCGGGAGGACACAGTGAACCACAGAACTTGGTATGTGTTCCGTGGGTTGGTAGATGGTACGAGGTAGAACCGGTCGTCCGACGCTACGATGAGGTCTTTAATGTCCTCTGGATCCATGTCAGCGATAACGATGATGTCTACGTCCTGAGACCTCCTCAATATAGCTTTGTAACACGAAAAAGGAGTCAGAGTACTCACCTTCGGTTCTCGGTTTTCCATCCCATATATAGCGCAGGCGGCGCTCCCAAAGAGGCATGAGTAGAGACCATGTTGGTCCAAGGCAGCTACAGCTGCACGAGCAGCTTTGCGGATGTCCTTGGCTATAAGCGCGTAATTTGCTGGGGACATGGTGGACCAAGTACAAGGGTGTTAAAGTGCCCACGCACAGCTTTTTGAGCATATTGGGCGTCTAAAGCTTGATTAATCGAGGTCATCATGATTCAATATTTATCGCTCGACAATACAACGGAGGTCCGTTTGAACAAAAACTAGGAGTACGCTATTTCTCTGTAATTATTTGAATCATAGCTCCATTTGTGCTTGTCGTTGGGCACGGAGAGTAGCAGATCTCTGAGCCGAGCGAGCGCGAATTGCGTCCTGCAACAAAAAAAAGTTAGAAGTACGGTAACGATCAAAATGGTGACCACAAACTCGATCAAAGGTCTTTTTGAAGCTCTCCCTGACCTTGATATCCGCGAGGTACTTGCGATATCGTGCAAACTTGGGATCCGTCTTCAATATATCAAATGTCTTGGGGCCTACCCCGACATCGAAACCCCCAAGATCCTCTTCGAGTATGACTTCAAGTCTCGCGAAGAACGGCGCCACAGCCGCATCTGCGATAGTAAAATCAGGACCAATGGCGTACCCCTGACTAGGGAGAAGACTTTGGATCTTCTCAATTGAAGCTAGGACTTTCTCAGCCGGCTCTCCACGCATTATGAAAGCTCCGTATGTCATTCCAATGGTGTTGGAAACGGTGTCAATGAAGAAGCGGGCTTTAGCGCGGAGGACGGGGTCGGTGGGGAGGAGGGTGCCTGGTTTGGAGAGGTCTGCGATGAATTCGAGGAGGACAAGGGACTCGGCGAGCTTTGTAGATTCAGGGGAAGGATTGTCTGGAGGGACGATTGGGCCTCCGTAAGTGATAGCAGGCACCTTGAAATAAAAGACAGATGGGTACAAAGTGTTGTAGATTTGCGCGCGAGAGGTAATTACATACCTTGCTGACTGGGTTCACACGAGGCGCGTACCATTCGGGTTTGTTCTGGAGATCGATTTCGAAGCTGTTGTACTGGAGCCCGGACTCTTCAAGGGCAAGCTCAGTCTGAGCGAGACGTGAGACGAGAAGACCGTCCTGACGCATGATGCACGAAGAAACTTACTCTGTGGGCGTATGGGCAAATCTTGAGAGAGATTGGTATCAGTTTCGAGTTTCGGGGACGCTGAATCGACACTGGGTCAACATACTTTTGCTGTATAGAGAGTAAGCTGCGGTGCCATTCTGCTTAGTTATCTTGAAGAAGCGTTTGGCTCATAGATATTTTATACATATACATGCCCAGTAGGCCAAATAGGGAGTTCAAGGGAAACAAAGCCAAATCAAGTTCCAAGCCCGATAAACCAAAATGAGATCTACATTCTGCTTAGTTATGGGAGGTTATAAGAAGCATTTCGCTCCCAGATCTTTTTATACACAAGTCGAACCTAGGGGCATGTCTCGCATAGATTTCTTGTGCAGCTTTGATCAGTAAGCCTATGTATGATCTCGTGAGCACACAGCTATTGTTGGACGTCGGCAATGGTTTGTTTCCTACGATTTTCCTACGACTTCATCAGTTTGGTCCGGACCGATGGGTCCACATCATTGCGCCATATAGATTTGAAGGTGAAGAATCAGAGAACCATGACCTTCTGGGCTCTGTGGTCCATGAAATGATCTACGAAGGAAAATTACGTGCCTTTTGAGATGGTTGCATCCACGGCAAATCCACGGGCGAAGTAACAAGAGCCCTGAGGTTGTGCACAAACACGTGATCTTCGGTAAACGCCGGCCGGCTGACAAAGACGCAGACAAGATGTCGTTCACTTTCACGCAAGCATCCAATTTCATTGGCACGTACCACGCCTTGGTCCTGTATCCTGGCGCAATGTTACATGATGTATGGAGGGCCGCAGTCGCCGATTTCATATTGGCACTATACAAGATCTGACAAGTATCAAACCATACAAGGATTTATTTTTCTTGACCAGGGACCTAGTATCTAAGATATTCAACGCTCAATTATCGCCTCCTCCGCTCCAACAGCAATGCAAGCCGTCACAGGAAGTAGAGGTAATTGATGAGAACCGGTCAAGGGACCCAAAGGCAAGAGGATTGCTCACGTTTTGCAGTGGACAGGCTGGTAGAATCGGGTTAAATTCGAAAGTTTGTGGCACGGCTGGACCAGTCATTTTGACAACACTAGGCAGAAAAGGAATCTACTCCTATCATATCCTCCACAAGGAATGGCTTTGAGTTCTGCAAGAGCAAAAGAAACTCGCCAGTGTCATTATTTTCCCGACGCGCTGTAACTTTCTGAGTTGCAGTGAGACTCGTTGGATCCTATCCAATCGTAAGCCAAAGTCCATCGGTGACATATGTACTTATGCTGCAAAGAGTCCAGATCTCGGACTAACTTCACGAGCCAGAATCCTCTGTGATCCCTTCCGAGCAGGGACCAACGGAATGGAACTTTGAATAGCAACGAAAACATAACTCGTTCATTAAATACCGTGACGTCGTTCGGCTCCGCCGGTAAAAATCTCAACGTCGTGGACACTGCCAGAGCAAGTTACGTCCAGCCATACCTGCGTGGACTCTTCAAGTTACTCTAAGACTCGAAACGATCTCTCTCAGTCTAAAGCTCTATGAACGGAAGCTCCTCAAACTTTCTGCAACATCATGCATAGTTCCAAGTATTGGAATCTGGTGTAATAAGGTTGTAGCTCGGTCTATAAAGTCTAGTCTCCTTTGAGATTTCTTTTCCCCACTGCCATGTCCTACTCTCAGAATCTCTTATACTTCTCTCTCGTGGTATCCCTCGCCTATCTTAGCTTAGCATCTCCGTCGTTGCCCAAGCGCGTGGTATCCAGCATCACAACATCACCTAGAGTAGCGAACAGAAGGACCTTTGACTACATCGTCGTAGGCGGTGGACTCACAGGTACAGCTGTCGCTGCGCGCCTTACAGAGAACCCGACGATAAGCGTGTTGGTTATTGAGGCGGGCGCGGATAACAGAAACGATCCTAGAGTTTACGACATCAATAACTACGGGGAGGCTTTTGGGTCAGAGTTGGATTGGGCTTGGCCCACAGTGGAGGGACGAGTGATAAGAGGGTATGCATGCCTTTCTTTCCTGATGATACTCATGATAAGTGTAATTATTAGTGGAAAGACGTTCGGTGGGGGATGTAAGTGGTTTGGATCCATTCTACTAGTGTCTGCCACTGGATATTCTGCCGCAATTTGACTGCTCCTCTAGCATCCATCAACGGCGGTGCGTACACCCGCGGTGCGAAGGAACAATATGATGCGTGGTCTACCCTTCTCGAGCCCTCCGAAGCCAACGTAGGCTGGAACTGGGCCGGTCTCTGGCCTTACATGAAAAAGGTTCGTATCTCCCTCCCCTTCCATGTCACTCACCGATACTTGCTCCATCCCAGTCCGAAGCCTTCTCACCACCGAACATAATCCAAGTGTCCAAAGGCGCTCAATTCATTGGCACATACCACGGGTATACCGGTCCTGTCGGTGTGACATTCCCCGAGTCTGATGCGATGTACGGCGGACCTCAACAGCAAGATTTCATTAGTACAATCCAAGGGCTGACGGGCATCGAGCGATATAGGGATTTGAATGGTGGGATGCCAAACTGTGTTTCCATCACGCCCATTGTTAGCTTCTCGAGTTGACTTCTCATCTGAAATCCGTGCTGACAGGCCTTGTTGGATGTAGACCGTAAACTGGCACGACCAAGGACATCGTGCATCCGCACCAGAAGCGTACTTCACTCCCGTCGAGAACGCACGCCCCAATTGGGTTGTCTTAACGCAACACCAGGTCTGCCTCTTCCTCTTCCTCCCCCTCCCTCAATCCTCTTCACTCACTCATGACTCAGGTAACCAAAATCAACTTCTTAGGCACCTCCCTTCCCTTAACGGCCTCCGGCGTCGAGTTTGCCCCATCGTCCGGTGGTTCGACACGGTACGTTGCGTTTGCACGGAGAGAAGTGATCGTCGCGGCAGGTGCGGTTCAGGTATTCCTCCCTATCCCCTCCTAATTGCCAGCCATTGAGCTATCTTTGGCAGACGCCCGCGCTACTACAGTTGTCCGGTATCGGCGACTCCGCAGTCCTTGGTCCCTTAGGCATTCAGATCCGGATAGATCTTAAGACTGTAGGAAGGAATCTACAGGAACAGGTGGGTGATTTCCCCTTCTCAGGTCCTCTCCTCTTTATGCCAATCAAACATCCACTCCATAGACTATGAGTATGCTCAATGCCACTGGCAACGGCTTTGATGTCGACGGTCAAGGCCCACCTGACGCCATCGCGTTCCCAAACCTTTATCAAGTCCTCGGTGTCCAAGCCAATACAATTGCGCAGAAGATGTTTGATAATATCCCCAGCTGGGCGAGTTCACAGGCGGAGTCAGCTTTGAGTGAGGATGCGTTGAAGACGATATATGAGGTGCAAGCTGATTTGATTGTTGACAAGAATGGTGCGCAAGTTCAGGTTAGCGTTGATCACGATAATGACGCTGATGTTCTGTGAATGTGAGCAGCGCCAGTTTCAGAAATCTACTTTAATACAACCCCCACGCACCTTGATTTCCCCACGTATGCTCTCCTTCCTTCCCTCTGTATGAGAGTACGATCCTGACTATCACTGACTTGCAGATCAGTTGGTATAACCATGTGGAACCTCCTCCCTTTCTCGCGTGGCACTATCACGATCAAAGTACGTCTTCCCTCATTTGCTACAATACTCAAAAATGGGCAATGATAATGGAGTTATGTACAGAGCACAGACCCTTTTGTCCCCCCTACCATCAAAGTCAATTACTTCACAGTCGACGTTGATATGGACATTCAGGTCGCCACCGCTCGTCTCTCTCGTAAAATTCTTACCACCGCACCCCTCAGGTTCGTCTTCTTCACCCTGATCACTTCTTGCTTTCGGTGAATTAAATGCGACCTCGCACTTGTACAATCTGCAGTAACCTAACAACAGGCGAAGCAAGCCCAGGTAATGCAGTACCCGACAACGTAAAGCGCGGAACGGATACAGCATGGAGAGCGTGGATAGAAAAGAAATTTGACTCTGTTTGGCATCCTGTGGGTACAGCTGCTATGATGCGCCGCAGCCTTGGTGGTGCGTCTCCCTTTTTTCTCAATGGTTAATGAACGTGCCAATGGCGTTGATCATTAGGAGTTGTTGATGCACAACTAAAGGTGTACGATACGACAAATGTGCGCGTGATCGATGCATCGGTTATGCCATTGCAAATCAGTGCACATTTGTCTGCAACGTTGTATGGCGTTGCAGAGAAGGCTGCGGATCTTATTAAGGCGTCTCAATGGTTGTTTTGATCACCTTTGGTCCCCACGGTTTTATTACATTCATCTATTTGATTTTACTTTCTCTGTTGCAAATTGCTACTTCCGTTTTGGATCCTTGCCGAAGCTGTAGAGCTCTCTGCGACCGCTGTGTTATTTTGTTGCAGTAGATACAAGAACATAGCATTTATTCGGCCCACGTCAAACGTCAACCACAACTCGGATGTGATGTTGGCTAAGGTTCAGATAAGATTCAGATTCTCAGCTTGTATGTGTCATATGAAAGACAAGCATTCACTCCTGGTGTTAGAAACTATCTCTGATGTAGAAAGTGTAAAAGAAACATGCCATACCATTTTTGTTGTTGGATTTTTGTGCTGGAAAAAGGTTTTGAAAAAGAAAGGCAGGATGTATGTCCGATCCGATCGAGTCGGTATAGCAACAGTCTTGAACATAGGCAACATACTATCCTGCCTGAAGACATCTTGGTATTTTCCAAGAAACCCAACATCACCTAGACGAATG
This sequence comes from Termitomyces titanicus, assembly GCA_017657335.1. Classification (NCBI taxonomy): domain Eukaryota; kingdom Fungi; phylum Basidiomycota; class Agaricomycetes; order Agaricales; family Lyophyllaceae; genus Termitomyces; species Termitomyces titanicus. The sequence goes on along the minus strand of JAGGAX010008481.1, from coordinate 6,732 downwards.
ATAGCAGAGGGGACGAAACAATGTTCCTTGTTTCTTCGAATTTCAACTGTTCTGCACTAGATGAGGATTCATGACCGAATCTGGTATTGACGACGTGGAAGAGGGTGCCAGAGGATCCGATGGGGGAGATACTGAGTTTGGGACATAGAACGTCTATGTGAGGACGGCGTGAGGCGATTCGGCTCAAGCTCTATAGTTCCCGCCAGGGAGCAGACGTGCCGTCACGGTCCTGTGAGGGATCGGAGGAGTCCACGGTTGGTGAGTTGGCAGATAAGGGCATCCACGAGATCCTGAGGAGCTCGAGTAAGTACTTCAGGTGGAAGTAAGTAGTATAGGCCGGCATGCTCCGTTAAGTACGGTTGGCTAAATCCGACGCGACCAATTTTCACTGGGCCAAACACCCTGCGCATGCCAGAGCAAGTATTAGTCACAGAGTTTACGTCCAGCATGGAATCGTTATAATAAGTTACTCCAAGACTCGAAACGGTTTGCATCTCTCACTCTGTGGAACAGAGCCCTTTCAAATCGTGATCATTCGAACTTTCCGCCGACGGTTGAAATCATGCATGATTTTAATAAGTTCCTGCCCTCTACTTATTAAAATTTGGCGTAATCAGGTTATAGCTCTGTCTATAAAGTCTGGCTTCATTTGGGATTCCTTTCCTCCACTGCCATGCCCTACTCGCAGAATCTCTTCTATATATCTCTCGTGTTATCTCTCGCCTGTCTTAGCTTCGCGTCTCCATTGTTGCCCAAACGCGCTATATCGGGCGTCACAACGTCACCTAATGAAGCGAACAACAGGACCTTTGACTACATCGTCGTAGGCGGTGGACTTACAGGCACTACCGTCGCTGCGCGGCTCACAGAGAACCCGGGGATAAGCGTGTTGGTTATCGAGGCAGGCGCGGACAATAGAAACGATCCTAGAGTTTATGACATCAATCAATACGGGCAGGTTTTTGGGTCAGAGTTAGATTGGGCTTGGCGTACGGTGGAGGGACGAGTAATATCAGGGTGTGTGTATCTTTCCTTCCTGATGGAACTCATGAGCTGATATTTGTGGTTCTTAGTGGAAAGACGTTTGGCGGGGGATGTAAGTGGTTTCGATCCATTCTATCTGTCACTGGATCTTCTGACGCGATTTGACTGCTCCTCCAGCATCCATCAACGGTGGTGCGTATACCCGCGGTTCGAAGGAACAATATGATACGTGGTCTACCCTTCTCGAGCCCTCCGAAGCCAACGTAGGCTGGAATTGGGCCGGTCTCTGGTCTTACATGAAGAAAGTTCGTACCTCCCCTTCCACGTCACTGACCGATACTTACTCCATACGTATAACTGATTCCAGTCCGAAGCCTTCTCACCACCGAACGAAGTACAAGTATCCAAAGGCGCCCAGTTCATCGACACATACCACGGATACACCGGCCCTGTCGGTGTGACATTCCCTGAGCCTAGCGCAATGTACGGCGGGCCTCAACAACAAGATTTTATCAGTACAATTCAAGGGCTGACAGGCATCAAGCGGTATAGGGATCTGAATGGTGGAATGCCAAACTGTGTTTCCATCACGCCCATTGTTAGCTTCTCGAGTTGACTTCTCATCTGAAATCCGTACTGAAAGGGCTTGTTGGATGTAGACCGTAAACTGGCACGACCAAGGACATCGTGCATCCGCACCGGAAGCTTACTTCACTCCCGTCGAGAATGCACGTCCCAATTGGGTTGTCCTAACGCAACACCAGGTCCGTCTCTTCCTCCCCCTCCCCCATTCCTTCATTCCTGTTGACCACTCATGACTCAGGTAACCAAAATCAACTTCTTAGGCACCTCGCTCCCTTTAACGGCCTCCGGCGTCGAGTTTGCCCCCTCGTCCGGTGGTTCGACACGGTATGTTGCGTTTGCAAGGAGAGAGGTGATCGTTGCGGCAGGTGCGGTTCAGGTACTTCCTCCCACTCCCCTCCTAATTGCGAGCTATTAAGCCCTCTTTGGCAGACGCCCGCATTGCTACAGCTTTCCGGTATCGGAGACTCCGCTGTCTTCGGTCCCTTAGAGATTCAAACGCGGATAGATCTCAAGACTGTAGGCCGAAATCTACAGGAACAGGTGTTTTCCCCTTCTCCGACCCTCCCCATTTCTGCCAATTAAACGTTCACTGCACAGACCATGAGTATCTTCGGCGCCACTGGCACCGATTTCAACGTCGGCGGTCAAGGCCCATCAGATACCATCGCGTACCCGAATCTTTTTCAGGTTCTCGGTGACGAAGCCAATACGATTGCGCAAAAGATATTCGATAATATTCCCAGCTGGGCGAGTTCACAGGCGGCCTCAGCTTTCAGTGAGGAGGCATTGAAGACGATATATGAGGTGCAAGCTGATTTGATTGTTAACAAGAATGGTGCGCGAGTCCAGGTTAGGGTTGATGATGCTGATGTTCTGTGAATGTGAGCAGCGCCGGTTTCAGAGATCTTTTTCAATACAAATTTCCCTTCGTACTATAATTTCCCCACGTACGTTCTCCTTCCTTCCCGCTATCTGATTGTACGATCCTGACTATTACTGACTTGCAGGTCAGTCGGCATAACCATGTGGAACCTCCTCCCCTTCTCTCGCGGCACTATCACAATCAAAGTACATCTTCCCTACTTGTGCTACAACACCTGAAAATGAACAATGCTGACGGGATCATGTACAGAGCACAGACCCTTTTGTTCCCCCCACCATAAAAGTCAATTATTTCACAGCGGACGTTGATATGGACATCCAAGTCGCCACCGCCCGTCTCTCTCGTAAAATCCTCACCACCCCACCACTCAGGTTCGTCTTCACCCCGACCCCTTCTCGTTTTCGGCGAATTGAACGCGACCTCGCACTTGTACAATGTGCAGTAACCTAACAACAGGCGAAGCAACCCCGGCTGATGCAGTACCTGACAACGTACAGCGTGGAACAGACTCGGCATGGAGAGCATGGATACAGAATCAATTCGTCACTGTTGCGCATCCTGTAGGTACGGCTGCTATGATGCGTCGCAGCCTCGGTGGTGCGTCTCCCCTTTTTCTCAATGGTGAATGAACGTGCTAATGGGATTGTTTAGGAGTGGTAGACGCACAATTGAAGGTGTACGATACAACGAATCTGCGCGTTATTGATGCGTCGGTTATACCCTTGCAAATTAGTGCGCATCTGTCTGCGACATTGTATGGTGTTGCGGAGAAGGCTGCGGATCTTATTAAGGCGGCTCAACGGTGATTGATGGATTTGCCTTTGGTTGTCACGGTCTGATCACATTCGATCTTGCTTTTCTCTGTTACGTATCGCTATTCTTGCTTTTTGAGTCCTTGTCGAAACGGTATAGCTCTGCGACCGTCGTAATCCCCTGTAAAAGAACACAGTGTTTCTAACGTTAGACGTCGACTTGGATGTGACGTTGGTTAAGGATTCAGATTCTCAGCTTGTATGCGCCACATGAAAGAAAGACACTTTTAACATGATCATCTACGTGCTTGTACATGCGCTTTTCTGGCTGACTCGTTAATCTCTCCCAAACCGTACGCGTGACATATCGCGACCTTGACGCGTCACCAATCACGCGTCGTTACTTACGCGTTAATTTGTTCCTGGCCGCGGATATTTAATATATATAGGAAAATCCTTGAGTGACAGCCACATCGCGCGTCACAGGCTTCAGCTTATCGATCAAAGTTTTCTTTCTCTCTCTCAAGTCCACGACGACATCGCGCTATTATCTTTCATCCGTTCTTTAACGATCACGATGACTCAACAAATTACTCTTTATACCGCCAAGGTACGTCTACTAGACCAAAAGCACTCTATTGCACTTTAGAAACTGAACATGACCTATATGAACCTTTCTAGATATGCCCCTATGCTCACAGAGCGAGTTCTGATTACTTTCTCGTCTACCACTAATCCCGCGCCTTACCAGTACGCACGTACATTATACATAGACTGAGCTTGCCCTTGAGGAGTCTGGACTCCCATACACACGTTTTGAGATCGATCTCCAGAACAAACCTGAGTGGTACGCGCCTAAAGTAAACCCCGCAAGCAAGGTGCATATCTTTCAAGCTTAAATATACTTGGAGCACAGCCCAATTTATCATACACTCCTCAGGTACCCGCAAATGGTGGTCCCATCGTTCCTCCTAACGAACCCTCTCCCGAATCCACGAAACTCTCGGAATCCCTCATCCTCGTCGAGTTCATCGCAGACCTTTCCGGCAAACTCCTCCCTTCCGACCCCGTACTCCGCGCCAAAGTCCGTTTCTTCATCGACACTGTAGCAAACACAATTGGCTCCTCCTTCAGTGCCGTCGCTATGCGTGGCGAGCCTACACAGAAGATCCTTGATTCCATCGAGAAGATTCAATCTCTCTTGCCCGCGGAGGGGTATGCCGCTGGGGAGGAGTTTACTATTGCGGATATTGCGGTTACGCCGTTCTTTGCGAGATGTGAGGTTTTCCTTGAGTATGATATCGGGCTTTTAGAGGAGGGGACGGGAAGGAAGACACTTGCTATCTTGAGAACGGATCCGAAGTTCGCGCGATATCGTAAGTATTGGGTAGATCTTCAAGCTAGGGAGAGCTTCAAGAAGACTTTTGACCGTGTAAGTTGTCTTTAGAGCATGTCACAAGTCTCAGACTCACAGGTTCAATGAAGGAGAATTTCCGAGTTGCCTTCGCCAAGAAAATCGCTATTCTCCGTGCTCAGAAACAAGCACAGGGAGCGTAGAGAATCATGGTTTGTAGATCATTAAAATGTATTTTCAACCGCGATTCTTTCCTTTGTGCTGGAATCGAGTTCTGGATTGTCCCAGTCGCACGATTCGGAGAAAGAGAGAACGAACGGCTCCAAGTACCCTGCGCGCGATCGTGATTTCACTCTATTTTGATCTTACCAGGCTAGTCCACCCTCCGAGGCCTCCTCTCTTGTTGAGATTATATATGGGTCTGGGGATCGCTGATGGAAGTCAGGCCTTGTGGTCGCCATGCGCAGACTGTTACCTACAAGCCAAACGTCTCTGTGACCATCGAATATGCTAAGTGATAAGTATACTGTACTGGCATGGAAGGAGACAACCGTCGTGGACCCTGGGTTGTGTTGTAATGTCATGGCTAACGGAGGTCTCGTTTGCCTTCAAGATATCGTGAGATGAAAAAATCTCAAAGTTCTTGACAAGATTACTTGCAACATCGTGAGTCTGCTACAGCCAAAATTTGTGCTATGTACTCGTCTACCGGTTTTACAGAAGCTTTTGGAGATGAAGGATGCGATGAGGTGCCTTGGCCGGCCCCACTGAAACTTTTGGCTGCGGTGGGCGCGACATGAAAGTTAGACTGTAAAATCACTGGGCATCTAGATGCTCCAAGGTTGTGCTTTTTTCCCGCCAGGCAAATCAAAGACCTGTATCGCACCATGGTTGCCTAATTTTTGCATGTCACGCACGGATGAATATCAGTTGCGTTGCTCCGCAAAATCCCAGCATGCCATGGCCTTTGACCTTGATTGGTTGCCTCCATCCATACCGGAAGATGGAAGAGTTCTGTCCATGGTCAACACGAAAGGGAGTTACTTTTAGTCTTGAGGCAAGCTCCGATATTCGAGCCAAAATCATACGGAGTAAAACTGGAATTAAACCCTACGTAGTTATGTAGGGATAAGCAAGATTCCCGCGAAGCCGGCCCGGCTGTTAGCGCTAAACGTTTGATTGGCTCGGAGTTCGGACGTGTTGCCGAAGATGGCGTCTGACTTCGTACTTACCTCCCCGAGTAATTCCTTCCTTCCTTCCATAGTCTGGTACTAGATAATACCCTTGAACTCCTTCCCTGGTTCCTGATGCAAAGCAAAGGAATTCCGTATGCGTATGGACGAAAAGGGTTAGTCAAATTTCCGAGGTAGTCCCGTTTGTTCTAAATATTGTAGGAAACTTGAAGGCATAACGGTGCATGTACGCGCTTCTCTCTCGAGTTTTTTCAACGACTTTGACATCTACTTGTTTCTCAAGCTTAGGTTTAATCTTTATGTCGAGGGTGCCATTTATTGCTGATTATTCTGCTGGTCCAATGGATTCTCAAGAAACACGGCCTCGGGTAAATATACTATTGGTGCCACTGCATATGGTACCCCAGAACTCAGGATCTTTATCCTATTGTCGACTATTGTGCTGACCTGATCTATTCACAATGGTGGATGCACGGAACTAGGGTAAATATTAGTGATATATACTCGGATCCAAAGACCTTTATAGGGCATCGATCATCCTCGATGCTTCATTTTGTCCCTGATCCGAACTTTATCACAGAACAGAAATAAGAACGCGCTAGAAAAACATGACAACCAAGCAAAAATACCAGTTAAATGCTGTATTTAATAAACATCCATCGAGCTTGGACACATTTGGTACTCTTCTCGAACTTGGGGTTTACTATCAGAAAATCAATGGTAGGTTCATCTTTGAACACCATTTTTTTTATCATCGTTCCGAGCCGTTCGCCGCCTGTGCAAACATATATCGACGTAATAGCGGGTTCCGGGGGTAAGGAGCGATTTCGGAGGCCTCTGCGCGTAAAGCTATCACCTCAGATCAGACCGCACACAACAAAGTACTTCGTTTCAGACGGGATCGATAGCCGTTCTCGGCCCAGTGCCATTGTTTGGCGGATGCTGGGTCGAGAGCAGTAGGGCTAAAGGTCTCACCTCATA
>JAGGAX010008480.1:0-18166 GCA_017657335.1 Termitomyces titanicus | reverse complement strand
CAGGTAAGTAGTTCTCAAAAGACAGTCAAAGCAACTTGATGCAATGCCAAATTAGATTCTTATGTTGTCTGGCGTCGTTGACAGTAATCATCTCAAAGACGTTGAGGTCGAGGTCGTTCGCGATCTTCCTTCAGTCGCAGCGTGATGATCGTATATATAATCTGCGCGAGTGCTATCCACTCTTTGACGTGTAAGTCTTCTTGAACATGATTTTCTCTGGGTTGTTCCAATATCTAGCGCAGGTTGTTGATGGATCGTAACAAAGCAAAGTCTTTTGCTTCCCCGATGCAATTCAATAGACCCTCAGGTCTATCCATAGGATTATAATATTTCTTAAGAGTTTTCTTGCTCAATGAAAGTTCCTGTAACTTGGCTGAAAATGTTATTTCCTGCACTCAATGATAGTGGGAAATAACAGCATAAAAATGAACTTATATATTGAGACAGAGTAGTGAGGGTATTATCTAGATATCATTAAAATGCAGCAACATTGGTTGATACCAGAACCAGAACAATTAACACTGTGATTATCAGTGTATTAGAAATACTCACTGAGGTTATTCAAGCCCAGCTTGTGTTAAAAAGCCGAATGCCATCATATGTAAGCAGATTAGGTGTCTTTGGGGCTTCACTCTGCCACTCAGCCTCAGGTGACATTTTGGAAGTATGACATAACTTACAGACTTGACTAAGAACATTTTTATTAGCCATCTCCTTCAAAATTTCTTTCATTTGAGCTGGGGGAATGGTCTCAAGTGAAAGCAAAGTAGCAACAAGGCCTGAGACGTAAGCAGCGGCCTGTATAATGTTGTTCGACGTTTTTACAGATTAGCGGAAAGACGGTCGCACCGTGGATGTTCCACTGCGGCTCATGATTGCCTGAGTAGTTTCGCAAATTGAGACATCAATCAAAAGCATGTTACTAATCAGACTTACGTCTTTGGCTCCGATCCAAGTGCTAATGATGTCCTCTCCTGGAGCAAATATGTCGACTACTTCTCCAAAATTTGAAAACGAGGCTTGTTGATCAGCGATGTTGGAAGCGGCAACAGTGATTGCGCTTGGAGCACGAGCAGGAGAAACATTCCTGGCATCTCTTTTGTGATTGCCTGCTGCAGCCTAATCATTCAGTGTTGATTCAGTGATCAGGACTATAAATTATTGGAGACAACGGATGACTGCTTACAACAACAATGATATTATGATGCGTCAGCTGAAATCCGTGTAGTCAGAGGACCACTATGGAGAAAATGTTTCTAGGAGAGGAAAAGGCGTACTCTGGCAACAGCATCGTCAATGAGTTTGTATCTATACCCAGCAAAGGGTAAGCAAGCAACAGCACGGTGGCCACTGGCTTTGACTGCATCGTGAACATAATTCAAACCAGCAATTCTGGACCATAGGGGCAAATTAGTTAGTTTTTCAAAGTCTCGAAGTTGAAACACGTCACATGTCGGAGGTAGATCCACGCCTTTTGCATCAGTGAGTTAGGAATCAGAGCTTGTAAGCAAGCTACATCAACAGTCAAAATCTCACTCTGCATCAGAAACCTTGACTGCGATGATATTAGCTTGCTTTGCAATACCAAACGTATGCCCGGCCGCTAGTCCACTTGGTTCCGGTCAAGGTTGAGATCGCTAATATGGATTTGGCAACTTACGCAACATGTGTTCCATGACCATTGTTGTCTCTGTCAGAATATCCGCCAAATGTAGCGCCCCATGTCACGCGTCCACCAAAGTCAACCTAGGATAAACTACGTCAAAGCAAAGAAATGGACAGACATTAGAAGGCACTTTACATGATCAACGGATACGCCTTCGTCATCCATGAAGCAATACATGTAAATGAGGTGATTGTTTATATAATTGTCTGGTAAGATGCTTACCCGTGTCTGGATAAAATGTCCGGAAAATTGTTGTTTCTTTCACCTACAGAAAGGAGAACGCACCAACAATGTATATGTCAACGTCTTTGCCCCCATCTTCATCATAATTGTACCCGTAACTTCTACCTCTATGTATCACCATGTCAGTTGCTCCCACTGATAGACTAGTAATCGCACGAACGCGACATTCGCGTTGTAAATCCTGGATTTGGAATTCAAGCGTGCCAGTCCCCAAGTAGCATTGGTCCTGCGGCCGGTGAATCAAGTTGTTACTAAACATTAGCCAACAATGACTCTGGAAAGCCAACAGACTGAAGATCGGCGGTCTCCACAATACCATCCTCATAGATTGCCTCCACGTCAGGATGGGCTTGTAACTCTTGAAGTTGCTTGTCGGTGAAATTACCTGCATCCAGTCAAGTTAGACCCGAGAAAGCAAGAAAACTGGATGGACCAAAATATACCAGCAAGGCCGTTGATTATACTGTAACGGTGCTTCACTTCGGCGTTCTTGGCGTTGGAGAAAGAAGATATCGACGTATTGCCAGATTTGAATGTCACGATATGTTGGCCATTTGTCTCACCGGGGACTTTGATAATGTTAATCAGAGGGCTGGTCACAGAAAACACTGGCAGAGCTAAGGAAACAGCCGAAAAGAAAGCACCAGAGAAGCGCATCGTGAACGTATGGATATGACACGTTTGATGTCCACACCTTTTATGCTATGCCTTTGCGCTATCTTCACTCTAAAAGGACTATTTATCCTTGGAGATATCCGAACATCCGGACTGAGTATAGATTTGGTTGCAACGGGAATGCTTGTGGACAGGCAAGATGTTCCGACAGTTGGCATGAACTTAAAGACATTAGGTTCTGTACAAAGAATGAGTGATGTGTAATGCAATAGATCGACTTTCCTCGGATGCCATTGATTTGCCAGTCAAACCGTGACGGAATTCGGGGCTGAAATAGACATTTAATTCTGGAGGAAATGAACAAGGCTCTGATACATTGGAACCCGTTCATCCTCTGCACATGCTCTTCCCGTCAATGAAAAAGGGGTCAAAAATCTTCACAAGGGGGATACCTCAAAATCGAAAATTATCATTCTCCGATACATGCGAAATCTCGAGAGACATGGTGCCGTTAAGGAAAGGGAAGTACATATCCTAGGAATATTGCCATTCCGACGTCGGGGTAGGATGGAAGCGAACAATGATTTTCACTGCTCGCAAGCCTGAATCCAGTTCCGAAGGCTGAAAGATAGGGGAACATAGAATATAAACAAGGCCCAAGGTATGAGTTGATGATAAACGTCACAAAATCGGGGAATAACATCGAAAGCAATAGATTTCGCCGCCGGTGGCTGTAATTGCCCATTGTGTGATCTATTCGTGGTGAGAAATCCAATTAGATAGTTCTAAACGTGAGTGCTTGTCACATGAAGAAATGGTAGTCAGCAAACCATGACTGCACCTAATCTGTTGTATCCCTTGTTTGCTCGAGCAGTTTAAAACATCATTCGATATGGGCAGTTCGGAGTCGTCCAGAAGCCGTGGTGCTCACATATGGAGCACTGGCACGAGAAGAAGGATTCATACTTGAAAGAAGGGGAGAAATTACATGGACCATACGAGATAAGAGATAGTGAAGGAATATTTTTAGCCCTACGCTGGGAAAGGAGGAACGTATTTAGAATGTAGTGTCATATACATGGGGATGGATCAGGACTGAACTGCAGGTAAGGAGAGCTGGTGGCAAAGATAGTAATCATGGTAGAACACATCTTCGCACAGCCCAGTTCACGAGGTAATGTACGCCGTCTTCAATCTGATGAAACCTTCTTCCTTCTGTCCAGGAGTTACTCGCGATGCAAATGGGTGTGTAGATTATGCTCTGATCTTCAGCGTTTGCACTTTGGGAAGGAGAACACCTTGGATCGGATCTCGTCGGGAAGATCCTCAGAAAAGAATAGATAGAGGATATGAAGACCCGAACTGATGATAGAGTCGCCCATTGTTACGGATAGGCGAGGAGAGCTGTAATGGAAGGATTCAAGGATGGATTCAGAAGCGCACAATCGAGTCTAAAAGTTGTCGGCGGCCGATCTGAGGAACTAGTGTTCCCATTCCGTATGTCAGGGATAGTGGTCATCAGTCCTGATCATATTCCACCATAAAAGAGGATCGGAATATACGATCTCCTGCAGAGGGTTACATCTCGGAGATGTCAACGATTCCGGCTTGGGTTACTACGTGCAAGAAGATGTCTCGCAGATTTCTTCAGGAAGATATTCTTGTGGTGGTGTGTTTAATTGAGCATTCAGCTTGACTGTTCAAGTTGACGTGCAAAGACAGCTTATCCAATCGGCTGGTCCTGGCCTAGATAATGCCTGCAAGTGGTCAGATTACACTTCAACCGTGCGCTCTTTACACGTCCTACCTCCGAAGAGGCCACAATGAGTTTAATAACACATACCATTGTTAATTATGACTGCGCCCGAAATGACAAGGGATGTATAATTCTAGTAAGTACTCGGAACCACATAGATTCGTAGATGCCTTACCACTTTTAGAAGCTCCCAGTTTGAAGAACCCTTCTGGTGTTCGGGCGAGCCGTGCTGACATTTCCTCAAACTTTTACCTCGTGAAACCGAAATGATATTGATAATCTCAATAAGATCGCGGACAACCCGGAGTCTTTGTATCTGAAGTCAGTTCGTTTGGTGTTTTAGAGAACGATGAATCAATAATCACCCTACCCACGATTCTATAAGGGTGTGCAGAGATCCGAGGAAATTCTTCCCCGTGATGTGGGCACAAAAATAGATGGCTCGTAACCCCAAGGTGTAGTCGTGCTCGTTCTCTGTCAATGTTGGAAGGTTCGAGGTAATAAACCGTGGTAGAATTAGATGTTACTGCATTGAAATGAGAGGTGAGCGTTACAACGAAGAAAGCAAAGTTCATGTTACGCTGACATGGTGGATAACATAGTTATGTGGGCTTGCTTGATCAATCGACGATCAACTTCAAAACCACCCAGTTGTATTCTCAGTTCAGTTAATCATTCATGCTCGGACCACTGAGCGTGGCAATCACTGGATGAGAACGAGGACGAGGCTGATGGTCTCTGACTCACTTTTAGTTTGAATCACATCTACCACCAAGGGTCAAAAGCCCACGTCGGGTATGGGTATGATATCCAATACATCAGTGAATACCAAGTGAGATACAAGCGATGGAGATAAATACGGTCAAGTATACTCAGAAACGAGTGTGGGAGTGCACGTGCGTGCGAAAGTGAGCGGAAATGTATAGGATGTATGATGTTAGTATGTGGGGGTTTCCTGTCGATTTGAAGTTGATAATGAAGCGATAACGATAGATAGAATCCCTTTCCCGGATAGTATAAACGAGCGTAGAGTACACATGCACAACGAGGAAATAGCGCGACCTATGAGGCACCTTCAGGAGCCCGCGTGCCGACCGAGTCGTATTTAGCGTGCGACTTATACGGGCTGGAAGTATTATACGGCATATCTTGCATCTTGAGATGGGCGTTCGACTTCGACCTCGCGATAATTTCCGTCGCAACGTCAGAGCCATACTGCTCCGCGAGCTGATTCGCATAATTGTCCATGATAACAGCCATACTGCTGAGCGAGAGGCGATAGCGCTTGGGCATCATTCCCTTCCCGAAACGGTACGTCACGTGGTTGGAGCAGAGGAGGCCAGCAATCATGACGAAGAGCTGGAAGGGAACGAGGATGAATGAAACTGCATACCATCGCTTCAGGATCACACGCTGGAAATCAAAATACGGTTTCTTGCATCCGGGTAAGACGCTCCGGGCATAACAGGTTTGTGTGACCGTTGCCTCGACAAACGGTGAGTAGTAGCCGCAGCAGTTGAGCTGATTTTGGATCCGGGCGCGGCCTTCCACACCAAGGCTGCGCGACCATTGGGAGTTGACCTTACCATCGAGATTGAATGCCTGGCGACGGTAGCACATGTACCCTGGAGTGACGAGGAAGGCGAAGGTTATCCAGAGAAGAAAGGTGTAAACGGCGAGGAAGGAACGGTTGTTAAGGAGGATCCCTGCCCAGCCTATGACAGATGTGAAGACGCCAATAGAGGCTGCGAGGGTGGATAATACGAGCTCAGCCCGGTTGCCAACTCGGATAACATCAGCATGATGCCAGACGTTGAACCAGGTGAGGAGACAGAAGACAAGGGCAACGAGGGAATAACATGTCAACTAAAGAAGGGTTATATATTCATCTTATGAGAGCTTGGCAAGACTTACTAAGACATTGGCAAAGAACAGCAGCCATTTAAAACGATTCCACCGCAGCCGTGGCTTTTTACCTTTCGTCTGATCATACCATCCGTTATCGTAATCATCCGGCCCACCCATGCGAGCTTCACCGCTTCTGAACGCATCTACTCCTCCACCACGTTTGGGCACGACCGGGTCGATCCCCTTACCACCTTTCCGCTTTCGAGTCGCACTGCCTCCGGGGGTGAGTAACGTGGTCGAAAACTTCGATGGTAGGTAATTGACGGTCAAAGACACGCTACTCGCATCTGTTATATCTCGACTACCAGCGAAGGGGGCATTGCGAATTTCTGAATCGGCCAACATGTGACGTGTCGATGGTGTGTGCGAGTAGACCGAGTTGGAAGAAGCGGACACTGGTCGTGAGCTGATATACAGACCAGGGTTAAGAATCTGAGCCCTGAGACGCTGGGGATGAAAAGACTTACGGGGTATCCATCTGAGCGACAAGAGAGAAAAGTGCCGCGCGCAGCCAGGATCAGTAAACAGAAAAATGTTCCCATGGCGTTACGTACCATATGGGGGCTGGATCGGCCAAGCCGATTAAATTTGTCGTCCAGATATGTCGACCAGACGCGCTGCATACTACAAGATGCTCTCGCACAACGACGTACACAGACAGTGATGAAAAAGAAATAGACTAGCGTCCAAGGAAGCCTTGTCTTTTCTTATACAACGTCGAACGTGTTGGGATAACAGGTTTTTGATCAAGTGACATGCTTTCACAACATGTCTTGATCACGGTGTGATGGCATCCTTCCTAACGACAGATTCTGGCAACAAACATAAGTAACACTCAACGTAGCTTCCAGGGATACCATTATATTGTACCCAAGTCATTCGGACGGGAATGCGTATCAAGGACTTGAAGCGACAGAGATCCTCGACCAAGACCATGGAGCCCTAATAAGCGGAGATGTCAAATCTTGGCATATTGATATCGCCGGATAAGACAAACAAATGCGATTAGATTCTGATCTAAGTACATAACTGACAAAAAAACAATTACCAACCCTCTCTGTGGACGGTTTCCTGGCAGGCACTCCACCCTCACTCAATGCTGAATGCTGCCCAAATGGCCCACATTGGTGCCTACGTATGTTTCCGCGAGGACACTGCTACATAAATCACAAAACTTCTCTCCCATCTCTTTTATGCACAATCCCTCCTTTCATCACAAACTTGACGCCTTGCAAGACAGCCATCTCGAAATCATCTATTCCACCATCCACCTTGCCTTCGACGCCAACCAAATCCGCAGCCCACCCAGTTCGAATTGCACCGAATGGTATACTTCTCTCAAGCTCCGACGCCTCCCTTAAAATTCCATCCTTCGCAGCTTGCACCTCCACTTGCCTGAGCCTCGATTGACCTTGTGAACCTTCCCACTCCACGCCTCTCACGCACTTCCACCCTCCTAGGGTCCCCCACGCAAGGATATTTTCCCAGCGCGCGCCAAGTCTCCGCATCAACACCATCTCTACCCCATTTTCCCCGTGCGGAAAAGGACCCGTGTCCCCACCACATGATATTCTCACCGCCTCTGCCCTTCCTTTAACCGCCTCGGCATCAATAAACTCCAGAACCTTCTTGAACGAATTCTGCGCTTGTCCCCAGGGAATTGGTCTACCCTGCTTGGAAAAGTGGTAATACACGGATAATGTTGGCACCCAAAAGGTTTTACTTCCCACTTCCGCCCATTTCTTGATTAATGATGTTCCACGTTCCTCGACATCGAAAAGCCCTGCTCCGTGCTCAATGCTGTCTACACCCAACTCGAGGAGCTGCTCAATGACTTCAGCGGTGTGGGCATGCGCGGCGACTTTAACGCCTAGGCTGTGAGCACAATCTATCATCGCTTTGAGTTCGGCTCTCGTGAACAGAGGTAGAGTCATTCCGCCAACGTTTGGTGAGATTTCTGTCATGCGTGACCGGAATGAGTAGTCTGTCCGCAGTCCGATGATGAATCAGTATTGTCTATTATACCCAAAGGTAGGTATCGGAACATACCTGCGTAGATCTATGGATACAGACACGACCACTTCATTGAGCGTTGTGCCAGTCGTTTTGCAGCTGTGCTTGCCTTTATCCAATCAGCACCAGCACCAACCTGTCTTCGAACCGCTCTGATACATCCCTCGACTCCATCCGCCACCTCCGCACCCGTGACACCATCAACGCCATTTTGCGACGGTACAAGACTGCTTTTCGGACCTACGCCGATAGCACGGCAAACGATCGAGTGAATTTTTTGAATCCTCTCCTACTAGTCGTGCATACCATAACTCCCAGTAGAAACAATCGCGCGAGTGGAACAGTAATACCTCGGTCCAGGAATAATGGGTTCCTTCCTGTCGGGAAGGATAGCGAGGCACTTCCTTAGTGCGATATCAGCGTCTTCTGCTCCCTCGGTCCCAAGGTCACTGTCGGATGCAAGATACCGATGAGTTATTTACAAGCGCATATGACGAATCAAACCACATCACCGAACAGTCGTGTAACCCGCCATCAATGTCGTCCGAGCATGAACTCCAGCTCTAACCGTACGCTCGGGTAAACTCTCTTTAGTAACCTGGTCATTCCACGATGTTTTCGAGTACGAGTGCAGGAATACTTCAGAGGTATAAACTAAATAAAATCCCATTCTTTAAAGAACCATTGACCTGGAATACGTACGATGAACGTGTGTGTCGACAAAACCTGGGAGGATAGTAAGATGCAAAAGATCGATGATGTCCGAGGCCTCGTGAGATTCATGATGACCAAGACGTGATGCTCTGAAGCTAGCAAGATCTTGTACATTGAGTATGACGCCCGATTCTCTATCGATAGTGATAGCCTGTAACGGAATAAGGGATCTCAAAACGGAATCGAACAGCTGTCCTGCTAAAATATGATAGACGGTCCGTGGAGGCAATAACTCGGAGGGAAACGAGATTTCTGGAACTAATGGTGTAGATACCATGATGTGAGTAGAAAGCACAGGAGGAAAGGTTATTTATTGGTCTGACGTGTGACATAAACCAATTATACACGTAGACGAAGCCAAGTTCATCTGATACCAAATTCAATTTCTCAAGGAGCCGGCAATTCTATGATCCGTAAGTACTTATATCACTTGCCAGCAAATCTGGCAAACAGATATTACATCTCGTGTGACTTCTCATCGATCCTCCATTGGGGCGCAGTATTATATCACTTGCCAGAAAATATGACAAACAGATATTACATCTCGTGCGACTTCTCATCGATCCTCTGTTGTGGCGCAGTATCAGCTTGACAATTGCTTGCACTGACATTAGGAACGAGAACCTCAACCGTGATCGGCAAGATTTTATCGCATGGACTTCCCATCATTAATATTGTACATCAGTCCAGCAAGGACAATTACAAGACATTGAGATCCATGTTGAGAGCTCACCTCTTATCTAGATTGTGAAATCTCTGCATAGTTAAGGTTCCAAAGTGGCGGAAGAGTTGCTGTTACTGATACCCTCACTGTTGGCTTCACTAGAGGAGTTCTTGTTGATGACAATGGGAATATAGGATTCAGAACAAAAATGGTACCACTTCCATCGACCAGACCGTTCTCAACACACTCTTGTTCTAAGAAATTTCCCTGGTTGCAGCAGTACTAGCAGTGGCAATAATCTCGCAACGTTCACCGGAGGCACGGATGGTATAACATTTTTGTATCATCGATAATATACCTCATTTTCGCCTAGGATATCAAACCGGATCCGAATCACCTTTCGGGATATGTATCACGCAAGCCGCCTAAGTTTATTCTTGTCCCTACTTTAAGTTTACTCCTCTTCGTGTTCATTGTTCAAGGTGTATCTATTTCCCTCATATATAGGTGTGCTCTCAATCACATTGCTTTACTGATCGATGTTGGTTCATCCCTTATTTCTTCATTCCCTGTAACGAATTGTACAAGAGTATTACTTACATTCCAGCGTCTGCGACGTTCGGCAAAAAAGAAGCGAATCCTTGGGTGTTAAGATTGGTATCATTATTATTGTCAATAACCGAGTGTGGACTGATCTATTTATTGGCCAGCTTCTACTGTTCCCACGGATCACTTTTTTCCTTTATGAGTTATGTTGTATTGATGGTCCTTTCTTTCCAACATTCGTTCAATTATATGGCTCTGACCTGTGTTGCTTTCTGAGCAGCTAATCGGAGATCCTTCGGTGGTCATTCGCAGGCGATAATTTCTATTGAAAGGTGAGTGCGCCGTGCGTCGTTTTTCGAGATTGATCAAATTACACATGGAGTGCCAGTGAAGCTCGAGACGTAGAGTGTTGGTTTCCGGCATCACTATCTTCATTGCCTCTGTCGTCTTTCTGGTTGTCGAAGGCCATTTACAATCCCTCGTTTCGAGGTTATAAAGTACCGACTCACTTCCAGCTCATACCGCCATGATCCTTTGCCGCTATTGGGGTGCTTTCAGACAGTCGAGCTTGGACAAGCCATACTTGTCGCTCAGGCTTTCGCTCTTTAATACAGTGATGATGATCGTTGGTGCGTACGTTGATCTGACTTTGAAAGCTTGCTCGAGATGATGCATCATTTAAAACTCTAGACCGGACGTGTCAGCAATAAATGACCTAGGCGAGGCTGGAACCTAGCGATGGCTGCAAGTGGGTTATTCTATTTCAGGCGACATCTAGCTTCATATTTCTTGCGACCAAAGCCTGCTTTAGTCAAATCGAATTCGTAAAATGCTTGCTCTCTTCTCATCTTCTGGGGATGCTTGTGCAAGTCGAGAGTTTCAAAACTTTTGGTTCCAGTGATCTCCTCCAATGCCCTTGGAAAGAGGTACGTATGATTCCGACGAGCCAACGTTCCCATCAAAACATTGAAGTAACTGACCTCAGCTGCAGCTCCTTATCATGACATGTAAACTACGTTATTATGATAAAAAGGTCACCCGAGCCTGAATTAATTACCATTATGAAAAGAGGTACATTTTTGTAAATGATGGCCCTAAGTTCTGTTCGAAGGAGTGGTCTGCTAGGCATGGAGTGTCGGGGCTACGACTTATTACTTGGATGATCACCATCTTCTTGTGGTGGCTTTCTCAGATCTATACCCGGGATAAAATGTTTGTCGTGCGCAGATCTTATGCGATCTTGACTTGCTTTCAGTAAGAACTTTCGACAATCACTTCCCTCGAAACGCGTCAACCTGTCCAGAATCGCGTCATGTCACATGATAGGTGTGACTTCAGAAATCAGTATTAGAACTGGGACCAAGCAGGTGCAAAGAGTTATGTACCTCAGAAAATGACCCTCACCCCACGGGCCACACAGGAAACCGCGACGGAAGAAAACTTGGACTAAGAGTATGTATGCCGATGATATTATAGATCCGGACCTCGAATGGAGGGAAATCGCAGTCTCCAACCCCTCCAGGCTTGTTCGTGTGTTGACATCGAGTTCAGAAGAGATGCACACTTCAGGTATTCTTCGCTCAGCCCTTAGAGCCGTACGTCAAGTGAGCCTGGAAGCGGTGAGCGCCACATACAGTCCGACATGGGTTAGTCTTGTAGAAGCCGGAGTAATTGAGGGCTTGTGTGTGGATTTGTGTGGAATGTTTTATCAGAACGTTGGACCTCATCTTCCGCCTCAAGCGAAAGACTATATTTTGAAGCAAGTAGGGGCATTTCTGTTTTCTTGATGGCCATATTTCACGGTCATGCAGGCTGATTCCTCCTATTCTGGCCCACTAGAGGAATTATCGTTCGAGATGACTTACACGCCAAAGAGCGGGCAACACTCGCACAGATTATATATACGATCATCACGCTGGATTCATCTTTCAGATCGTTCGTTCATACATCTCTTCTTCCTTTACGACTTGCTTATACCGACGCCCAGAACACTCCACGAGTCTTCTGACCTCACAGTCCAAATAATTGCTTGGCAATGGAAAAGCGTCAGACGAGATATCGACTCGCAGAAAACTTTTGATGTCCTGAGCGAACTCTTTGATCCATGGGATCCTCGAGATCTCGCCAATTGTAGACAATCAGGGTCAGTCTTGAAGCTGATCCCAAAGATATACGTTGGTGTAGGGTTTCCGGACGTCTCCTCAAAGCCTCAGCAGGCTAAAGCCCTTCTAGCGGCTTTTACAGCACATTTGCGACGGAAGTTTCTGTCCGGATCTCGTGCCTATTAGGAGGCGGGTTTCATTAGTACTCTTGCATCAGCGGTGTATACAGATGACCCGGAGCCTGACCTTGTTAAGGCAATCCTTGAATACACGCCACTTTGGAATATTTTGTTCCGTCTTCTGAAAAAATCAGGGAAACTACGCGCAAAACTCCGCCCGGAGGAAACTGATGAGCAGGAAATGGTATGTAGAGGGGAAGTTATACAGAGGATAATATGGTTTTCGGCGAACACGATACTATGTACTAGGGCGAAAGGGACTTCATGTGAACCTCTCTGTTGTATGTTGGCGAACGAGAATATTCTCGGGGCTTTGGAAGAGACAATCGAGCTCGTCATTGACGAAAAGGGAATGACAAGTTCGTATCCGCACTGCGTTTTTTCTTTATCATGACTCACTCTCATCTTAGCTTGCTGCCTCCTAGACAAGATAGGTCATATAGGCTATGCATTTGTGCAGGTTTTCCTTGATTGTAAACCCTCCACTCTCTCGCTTCTCAAATCTCAGTTCCCACGTTGGCGCATCTTGGGTACATTATTCCAACGAAATTTCAGAAAACAAACTAACCCACAGACCCAGTTATTTCCGTTGTTGATTGTCGCATACTGAGGTAGGATCCCTCATCTTCAAGAGGTAGATATTGCTTTGTCGAATGATCAGTGACAAGTAGGGATAGCATATTAACTACAAACCATGGATTGAACCAATGTTTCAAAATTTCCAGCCATACTGCATCATTGAATCTGGAGGCTTTCCTTCCTGGGGACTATATATTGACGCAATAGTGCGACGTTACTTCAAAGGGATATGAAATCTCTGGAAGGAGAGGCATTGAGTTGCAGTGAGAATAAGTCAGAATATACACCAATCGCTCAATCTTATGGCTTCTCAAGTATGTTACTGGGGAGAGTATGTGTCGACTTGCTTGAGCCCGATTTAGGTCTGGGATAGCAGGACATCTTGGCCCCGTCGTGAATTCGAACACCTTTGAGCAGGCGTGGACTCTGGCTCGGGTCCTACTAATCTCTAAAACAAAAGATATCTTGACGGGAAACGAGTAAGTAGACGATGTGCCATGTTGTGGCTACACCAGCAGATGGACGAGTCTAGTGATGAAAACAGAGATATATGCAACTGTCTAGACGAAGTCGATCTCGGTGACTTCAGTGAGTATAGGGGTATACAGTCGGCGTGTAGACGAAGGCCAGAAGAGATAAATGGAGCTATGACTGTCGATGCATGAAAGACGACCAACAACGAAGACAGGGCGAGCCTAGTACACGAGATTGATGTTAAGCAACAGTTGGGATCGCCAGCAAGAGTTAGTAGTCCGAATACAAGAAGTACGTCTATGTTAATTTCTAGGAGAAACTAGACTAGTATAAAGCAGCGAGACTCCGCTTTAAAGATGAAGAACGGGAGAAGAGTCATGAGTTTCTTCGAATTCGTCCTTTAAGTATACTTATTTATACCTGAGCAGAGTTTGTGCCTGAATCACGATATATACATATAGGGTAGGAGGAAACACATCGAGGAGATACCGGAATAAGTCGAGAAGAGTCCGCGGGGACAACGGGGCCGTCGTTCCTTCGCGACTTGACCGCGGCTTCGGTAAGTGAAGGAAGAAGGAAGCATCAGCGAATTCATACAAGTGACTACAACACTGCAAACACACCCCTGCTTCCCGTCAAAAATCGATGAGTCAAAACGACTCCCAAGTTTCCTACATATCTTCTCTTTGCCGACGAGTAATAATTACTCGATAAATAACAGGCTAAGAGAATTCGAAATCAACACCCAAAGCAAACGAGAGCGTCCCATAAAAGCAAAAGTAGATAAAAAAATCATTAAGATGCAAAAATGGTGAATAGATGAATAAGTCGGGAAGTGACGCAGATAGTGAGCAGGAAAGTGGGATGAAAATAAAAACAAGTACACGGGTTTTCATATTATTAAAGTTCAGCTTGACAAGTTTCAAGGCGCAGGAGACGGTTTCGGGACAGGGCGAAGCATCCATCTCGCAGATGATCATCCAACGAGGTAAAGGCATGAATTGAAGGATGCACAGTCGTTATCGACCATCCCAGACATCCTTCGTAAGACGACGTCCATCGAATTCGCCATCGAATTCATGCTATGGCTCTTCCCCACTCGCAATTCTCTCACTCCACTTCCCAATCTTACTGCCTCTTGCAGCGGTACCTACACCAGCCATGCTCGTCCTGTCCCCTGCGCCTTCCTCCGCATAGCCGTCCACATCCCTACCTGTAATATGCGGCAAGACACCGAACTCGTCTAAGCCCCGGTGGCTCCGCGAAGAACTTCCTGATCCCGATGGAGAACGTGTACGCTGGAGATTAAGCTCATGAAGCAGTGGCACTTGGGTACTCAATGTGCGTTCGTGGGGCCTGACGATATCATTCCGACCCTCAACAAGCGTTTCGTTTCCCTCGCTCCATACCTCGTTTCTTCGTCCACGCAATCCCATCTCCCTATCCTTATCTCCATTTTCATCATGATGTTCTTCATGGCCTGTCTTTGGCGACCCAAGCCACCCGTGATCCTCCATGTATGGCTCCCACCGCCCACTTCGCATCGTCTCCTCATCAACGTACAGCTCCTTCCCTGGTGGCACCTTGCCCAGATCCTTCGACCCGCGCGTAGAAGCAAGCGCATATGCGTACCCGCCTTCTTTCTCCGTCGTTCGACCGATACTGGCAAGAACTGTGGCAGAACCAGACGAAGCGCCCCCGTTCATGAGTCTCTGACGATATCGACGGCGGGTGAACCACCAACGCACACCGAAGAGCCCAATGCAGAGCGCGAAGAAACCAAGGAGGGAGACAAGGACAATGATCCCAACGGAGACGTGTTTGCCTACCGTCGTGCCGCCTCCGTTCGAAGACGAGCTAGAGTCCGAGCCAGAACTGGGATTTGGGGGTCTCTTGAGCACACGTACGGAATGGAACTCATCCAGCGCCTTGGTGGGGTCGGTTATTCCAACAAGCCCGAGACGGGGCTTGATGTTCCCAGTGGAGTTGGAAGAGGATATGTCAAAATCGTCGGGTGGCTCGTACGCCATGACGGTGTATGTATTTCGGAGGAATGGGACACCGAGGATGATGTCGGCTGGAGAGTTGGGTTGTGTGAGCACAGAGTCGGCGGCTTGGATTATGCCGATGCAGGACGAGGCGCTGTTGTCATTTTGGGGATCAGTGGTAAGATCGAGAGGGTGAACGGGGATGGGGCTTCGGTCGTCGAGGGTTATTGTTAAATTGAGAGGTGTCGTACAGGGTACGTAGTCTGCGTGAGCGTTAGACTGAGACTCGGAATACAACAAAAGACGACGTACAGAATCCATCAGATCCAGGCCCTACACCAATCGCTCCATAAATCCCGTTTGCCAAGGCACGCGTCGTGAAAATACGAGGTACCCCACTGTCCAACACCGCACTCGGAAAGAACCCACCATCATTACTGCCTCCAACCTGGACGGGTCGTTCCTCGCCATCGACCCAGACTGTGATTGCCCGTACGTCGACCTTCCAAAATAACGTCCCCTGCATCTCACTGACGAGACTCTCGTACTCCACGGTGGACGGGTCACTGACGAAACTCGGATGTCGACCAATGCCGAGTTGAGCGGGGACGCCATTATCGAAGCCAGGACGGGAGAGGAGGAGGGAGAGGAACCGAGCGGATGGGGCGGAGGACACAGGTGTAATGGAGAAGAGATTAGAGGCCCATGCGGCGCCATCGGGAGAGTTGGAGGTGACGGGTGGGATAAGCTGTGCGATTATGGAGTTGAGAGGGAGCGCGAGACCGAGGATACCACTAAAGTTGGGTCCGAGAGGTTCGGACATGACAGTGTCGGCCGCAGCTGAGTCGGTAAGAGAGTGAAAAGAGTAGTATGGAACACGAACATACCAAGTGCCTGAGAATCCAGGCTATATCCACCAACGACAAATTTATCCCATACGATGGGACCCGAGACGTTTCCTTGTAAGTATTGGATATTAAAGTCTAGACCAGTCGCAGTCGATCCGCTGGAGTCATAGATGTGGCCACTCGTTTGGCCACAAGCTGATGAGGAACACAATTTAGAGGCGATCCACTAGAGAAAACATGAGTTAGCTTTGAAAATGTGGGAGTAGATCGGTTAGAATGTCAAAGGTAGCCCGCGTTCGCCGTATGCAGCCAAGATAAAGTTTCATGATGTCGGAGATAAACTGCGGCTCTCGAAGGGTCAAGACGGCTCTCAGATGTTTTCCTCGAGCGCCAGAAGAAAGGAAAAGGCCAACACAAGCGTTTTATGCAAATTGAAAGATCGGCATCCAAAAGCCAGGGTGAAAAATGGTCGAACGAGACGCCCATGACGCAAACAGTAGAAGAAAAACTCACGAGATCAGAGGAGCCAGTGTCGACCTGGAGAAACAAATTTTGGTTAGTGCCCGCGGTGACTTGGATCGTATAGGCTCTGTCGGAATTTGGTCCGATTAATCAGTCGGGAGCTATAGAAAAAGAAAATTTCAAAACACGCACACGTCAGATATACTACTGCCAACGACGTGGAGCGGCAGGACAACGCCCCCTGCACCTCCGTTTCCTTCCATCTGCGGATTAGCGCGCGCCTTTCCTTTGAATTCCCTTGGTATCATCCCTGCTTATTGCAGGGATCCGGGGTATAGAAGCGGGGTTTGAGCCCTAAGATCGTCCCAGTCGTGAGCGTCCCACTGCGGCGCGTCCAGCGGTGCAGGGCTTAAGCAAATAAGCGGTGAGAGAAAGAAAAGTGGAATGAAGAGATAAAAGAATGGTCGTGGAAACCACGGCCTGCCAGGCCCGTAAGACGTCACAGTGTCACGGTCACACTGTACCTGAACTTGGCATTGACCAAGTTATGTAGTACTTACCCTGACTCGCACTCATCGTCGTCTTGCCCTGCATTGCCAGGCTAATGCCAGGTTCTTAAAGTATCTCTGACATCCAGCGGTACCGCACATGGAACTCGGCGGTCCTATCTATGTTCGTGTCGATGTCGTGGCCGGAACTTGCTCGGGAACGCCACTCCTTCGCTGCACATTGTACACGAACCCTTTGACATTTTGATAACTCAAGATGGTAAACAATTTCATTGACTCATCTTCCATCCTCTAACCCGTTTTTGGCACTACTTTCGGTAAGTCTGTATGTTCACATCACTTTGTCATCCATAACCAGAAATCACCACGCCCACAGCACAAACCCTTCGGTCACAGATCGCCGCGTTCCAAGTGAAAGGAAACACGCTTTCCCCACAGGTTCTCCAATGTCAACAACATGAAAGTTCGTGTTCGTGGATTCGAGCACCATCATTCGGTTTCACCTCGCTCTTGTCATGATGATAATTATCACTTTTGAACTCATACATAATTCCAGCCCGGCCCGTTCGTGTCATAGATTAACAGCTTACCTGCAGCCCCCACCTGTCAAAACCAGGACGAGCTTGCACGGTCTCGAGAGAGGTGCCTCGGCTCGACGTGATTGTCGATGAGAACGCCACGACGTCGGCACCTACGCCAACAGGACATGCTATAGACACGATAGCTTGCGTCGACGTTATGCTCGATGTTCTACGTCGATCCGGAAAACGCAACACAAAGGTAACGTACCACAAACTCATATTGAAGATCACTAGTTAGATACATCCAACGACCACCCACCGACGTCCGCGACTCTTGCCCCATTTGGCCAGCGACTGCCACCTTGGATTTCCACCTCGA
>JAGGAX010008479.1:0-18304 GCA_017657335.1 Termitomyces titanicus | reverse complement strand
TCGAGGACTAGTCAATAAGCAGTATACATATGTTGGTTGGTTGAGATTACCGGCGTGTAAATCGAATGGCGTCCCTCAATCGGATGCAGATAGAGTCAGAACTTAGTCAGGGTCATCTTTCAATTATCCATCATAATATCAAACAGAAGTCATTCTCGCCTTAGACACAACTGCAAACTTCTTCTACATAGAGTGCAGTATGTACGGCATATTTTTTTCGTGATATTCTCAACTTGAATTCTTACAATTTTAGCTTACAGGAACGTTAGACATCTTAATGTCCGAGACCTCTTCTAAGTTCTGTCAACCGCCTTCCGGAGAACCAGAGCCGCTGCAGACCCTTTCTGAAGAACCAGCTGAGCCGCAGACCGTGTCCGGAGAATCACAGCAGTCGACTCTTTCTGAAGAACAAGATGAGCAGCAGACCGTGTCCGGAGAATCACAACAGTCGACTCTTTCTTCAGACCCGCAGCAGCACACCCCGTTTAACCTGCCGATCCCTTTCCTTAGGGGCACTATATCAAATGGGAAACGTGTCCCGCACTTGGTACTTGCTTTTCCCTTTTCTCTTAAACAGCAACTTCGGTGCGCCGAGCACCACAATATTACACTTGAATTGGAGAATACGTAGCGGGCGTCTGCTTTAATTTCCGAACTCTTTTACATGCTACCTCGAAATTGTAAATTCAGCATCATACCTTGGAAAAAATCGCACATTGGCACCATTACAGCAATTGTTATCACGTCGAATGCCACGCCTAGGAGTATGCAGCGAATGTTTGACGTAGACATGTTGCGAGAAGTGCAACAAGTTTTATGGACGGATGCTAGTCCACCTAGGACTAGACTGGTGCCAATTTGGTATGTGTGGGTGTATAAGCATGATTGATATGCGACTGACTGCCTTAGACCTGTTGCTCGCAATATGTTCGATATTGACGGGATGTCAAATCGGTTGTCGTTCAATAGTGTTATCACACTTGTCTACACAGTTTTTTTGGAACTATCAAACTCTTATATTAACAAACATCCCAGAGACTCCCCTCCCAACTTACTTCCCTTTTGGCGACTGCGCATCTTCAGTAGATAATCATTTCAGTGTGAGTTTCTTAAAATTTATAGGAGCCAGCGTAGACACGTTTTCTGTGGCCAACGGCCTACCATTACCTAGCGACACAAAAGAAAAGGGTAGCTAATCCTTCATGAAGGCGTGTTTCGGCAATTGCCTTGCTATCGACCCTCTTGCGCACCTGTTGATCACCCCGGTAATCTTTTCATCCCTCTACCATATGCCGTTGACGTTCCTTCCCTGATCCGATCCTATGCAATGCTTGCCGGGTTAGCTCACCCACCCGGCAGGGTCACGACTTCCCTCCCTATGGTGCAGGTCACTTAGTCACCGCAAAAGTGTAGCAGCGGCAAAATCGGCCGGAGGCCAATTTTTTTTTTTAATTTGCCATGTTAGCGGTTTGAACCTTGTACTTGACAGCAGAGAGTAGTTGACAATATAGAAATTGATTTTTCTTCTAATATTTACACACAAAATGCCATCAAAAAAACAGTACCTGCGTATTGCAGCAGCTCGAGCCCGTGCCCAGGCATTGAAAACAAGACAGGAACCATCTTTGACACTTCCCATTGATGCTGAGCCTGGATCTCCACACACGCAAGCCTAATCACCGATCGTTGTGGACTCATCCAAAAGTGGGAGCATCATATGCACTGGTGGATGGAGGCTTACAGAGAGAGGACTGGGTATTCAGGATGCACAAGCAAAGGTGAAAGAGTTCAGTTCCATCAAGTATAAGTCATATCGGCATGTGCCAGAGACAGTTGCACAGACTTTCAATGTATAATAACACAATTTCCTTTTTTGGAATTTCCTAATATAGTAACAGCAAAATCGACCCCTGAAAAAAAAGTATCTCCATCAGTTTTGACAATATTGAAAATCTGTCTTGAGGTTTTGTTCCACTCACTAAAAGGAGCATTTTGGCAAGACAGTTAAGAAAAATATCATTTTTTCAAGGAGCAATACTATTTGTTACATTTTGGTGGTGACTAAGTGACCTGCACCATACACCCAGGTCTACTCCATCAGAGAATGTGCTGAGCACTCATGCCATCAGGTGCTTGACCCCAGATTCTACATCCAGTACCCCTGGACTTACAAAGGGTCCCTTAAGTGGCCTGAAGGGCCTAGAACGAACCCCGGCAAGTCTTGAGTGTCCCAAGGTTTTCTAATTAATTGACCTACTGGACTCTATGACTGAGAGGATTTGCATGTTGACACGTCTACTCAGAAACAACAATGCATCTTGCAAAGCACCTTGTTGACGTTTTATCCCGCTTAAAGTTCTTCCTGTGAACAGTCCTTTCATGATCCAGAAGTATCCTGGAGCTCTTCTTTTTTCGTTAAGCTAGACCGCTCCATTATCCGAAGTCAAAAATTTCCTCCATTTCACCATTCCTTTTTGACTCCAACTCAAATCAATCTCTTTCATTTGATCCAGATGAGTGGATTGGACGATGTCCTTGCTGTGTGATTTATGCTCTCTCAGCTCAGACTTATTCAAAAAAAAAACTTGCCAACATTGGGTCCTTTGTGCAAAGGAGACTCTCACTTGTGATAAATTCTGCAAGGTACATGATTGATACAGTGCTCCTAGATGTAGATTGTTATTTGTTTGTTAGCTGAGGCACTGCTGAGGTGGAGCCAAGTGTAAGGGAAGGTTGACATGTGGAATACTCATACAACCAAGGAGCCTACAACCAAGCCACAGAGGGTCGAGCGGACGACGAGCGAGC
The DNA here is from genome assembly GCA_017657335.1 of Termitomyces titanicus. Lineage (NCBI taxonomy): Eukaryota > Fungi > Basidiomycota > Agaricomycetes > Agaricales > Lyophyllaceae > Termitomyces > Termitomyces titanicus. The sequence continues at coordinate 15,496 of JAGGAX010008479.1, read as the reverse complement.
ACAAAGCGGGCAAGAAGTGGGCAAGAGACAGAGGGCAAGCGAGGAGGACAAGCAAGGTGGCGAGTGCAATATTAGGTGAGCTCACAGTCGGTTCGATGGATAGGACAAGTGAACACTGCTATTGTTCAGTCTGAGGATATTTTATACTGCAGACCATCTTATATACTACATTGCTGGTAATCAATGGCCAACACTATATGACTCAATGGCCCGCAGTATGTAAAGGAGAATGACTAACAATAATTGATGATGAGTAAGAGTCTGGTCATATGACTTGCCAATGCAACTAATACTAGACGGTTGGGAATAGGGATGGATGGTCAGATGGTCGGTTCAGGTGGCTAAGTATGGGCCTACACATTAGACTAAGCCCAGAATAGAGTTGGACACTCGGCAAACCAAGTAGTCCCTTTACATCACCCTCCCCTCAAGGTTTGTCACCTCGACAAACAGTGTTCAATGACCCTTGGCTAGACAAGAGCGTTGAGCAGTATTACCGCTGCACGGTGCCGGAGTGCCTTGGCCATAATGTCCAAAGGTGTAGTTGATAGCCATGAGGGATGACAATTCAGGTGTCAGCGCCATAGAGTAGTCCTGAGGCATAGATGCCATAGAATTGTCCTGAGGCATAGATGCCATAGAGATGTCTCAAGGAGAGGCCGTGGAGGGCCTGAGGGTGCTACAGAAAGCTGGGGTAGCAGCAGTGGAAGGTGTCAGAGTAGGGGTAGGAGTAAGACTGGGCTGCTTGGTAAGAGGTTTAGAGGTGGACGATGCAGAATTCCAAGATGGAGGCGGCTTAGCAGAGGCTGCCGCAGCGTTGCCTGGGCACTGCTTCCACGGTACATGCACATGCCACTTGGCAATGCGCTTTCTAATAACCACAAGGACTTCACCAATCTGCTAATTAGTGCCCCAAATAGAGACAAACCAGTGTCCTCCATTGCCGGGGGGACCAACCATGAAGGCTGCCAGACAAGAGCTGGATATATCATGGGCTTGTTTAAGGCCACGCTCCTGGTGCTCAACAATGTGAGTGACAAGAGAGTCGGGAAGCTCCAGTGCACATTTGTAACGCTGGACTTTGTTGTTGGTAGGAGGCAGGTCCTGAGCTAGAGGGACAACGGAGGGGAGTGTTAGGAGTATATCGTACTATACGTCAAGGAATTCAAGAGGTGGATACAGTAGAGGGTTTGGTAGACAAGGGTGGGATCATGGAACCAGCCTAAGCTGGAATCATACTATGCCAGGGAGTGGTTTGGGTGGCAGCAATGGCGTGGCCTGCTTTCAGAGCAGCTAGTCTGCTTTCAAGGAAGGAGACAAGCAGTTGCATCTGCTGCATAACAGAGATCCATTCAGCATCATAGTGAGGAGTTGCAGCAGGGTCCACAACAGGGATGTGTGGAATGCCTTGACATGTTGGCTGACGAGGGCTCACAGGGGGTGCCAGCATAGAGGTACCCATTGGAAAGGGAGGGAAAGTGAAGACATAGTAGAGAATAGGATGGATGCTGTGGGCCAGAGCAGTGGACAGCGTAGGAGACCAAACAACTTGTAAGGGGAGGTCGACCTGTGGAATACTCACACAACCAAGGAGCCTACAACCAAGCCACAGAGGGTCAAGCGGATGACAAGCAAGCACAAGGCAGGCAAGAAGTGGGCAAGAGACAGAGGGCAAGCAAGGAGGACAAACAAGGCAGCGAGTGCAATATTAGGTGAGCTCACAGATATACTACATCGCTGGTAACTAATGGCCAACACTATATGACTTAACAGCCCACAGTATGTAAAGGAGAATGACTAACAATAATTGATGATGAGTAAGAGTCTGGTCATATGACTTGCCAAGGCAACTAATACTAGACAGATGGGGAATAGGGATGGTCAGGTGGTCGGTCAGGTGGCTAAGTATGGGCCTACACATTGAACTAAGCCTAGAATAGAGTTGGACACTCGGTGAACCAAGTAGTCCCCTTACACCAAGAGTACAGCTTCTATGGACTTTATGATGACTTCCAATGGACTCTGACATTCTGAATAGAGGCAATCGTCCTTGAGGACAAGAAGCAAAGCATTTTCTATTAAGAATCCTATTGATGAGAGGGATGTGCATTACAGTACAAAGATTTAAAAGTTACTCCGTATTACTTTTCTGGATGAGACTCTTTTTTTTTGTTGGGGCAGACCACCCCATTATCCAAAGTGCATCAAAGCTTGCAATGAACTTAAAATGAACTTTATGAAGTGATGGACTGACAATCATACCTTAGACTTCTCCTGGCTGTGTCACATATCACACGCAAACAATGGTGGGAGTCAATTTTCAGCCTTTCATGGAAATGGAGGGTCAGGAGAATGCCAGCCTGAGGAGTATGGGGGATTGGAAGATGTGCTCTAGTTTAAGAACAGTTATATGTACAACCAGGTGAACAGTTCTGATTTTCCCCTCCCAATAGGCAGGAGGGAATCCGGGGTATCAAGCTAAACAATATCAATCAATTATGTAATAGAAGGTACATGTACACACCAATGTATTACCTAATTTATTGACTTCTCAACCAACAAACATCTTGGTCTTTGGGGTGTCCTTTCAACGACTTTTCCTTGTACTCAGGTTCCACATCGACTCATTTGTAATATCTCTTCTTCAGTGTGTTGTACCTTAACGGGTCTATACCCTCAAAGTTTGACCCTGGTCACTGTGGTCTCCCAAATCTGCCGACAAGTACTGGTTTGGGTTGTGTTATGCCTATCTTGCCGATGACTGGAACCCAAACAAGTGCATCGTCACCTCAGTCTTTGGAGTAAAAGAACTTAAAACACTTTTCCGCCATGAAAGTGTGGTAACAAACTTTACCCGAGACGGCAAAACTTACCACCATTGTATTGCCGAAAGCGACTATTACAAAGAAGGTATCACCGCTGATAGCCCCAATCCACCCTCCAGTTCAATCAAAGGGTATCTTGACCGAGCTGCTGCCAATGGAGCAAGACCTCCAAGAGACACTATAAGATTCAAATTTGGCACCTACAGGTATCCAAAGAAAACATCTTGGACATGGAAGCTATCTATCCACCCAGAATATCGACTGCTGTTTTACGTTATACCATTGATTGCAGCAACCATACATAAGGTCTTTTCAGATTATCACTTGCGGAATAAATTTGCCACTCATATTCAGCAATATTATAGGTCTTCCCTGATGACAGTCAACTCCAAAATATCAATTGTTATACTTTTTCCTCAATTGTTGGAGAGATCCTCTATCGCTATATAGAAAAAGATTCCTGCACTCTCTTGATCAGCAATGGGAAGGATGGTGGCACCCCTTCAGGACCGTGGACACTTATACTGGGTCTGGCATGTCATATACCAAAGAGGATTTTGAAGAGTTTGTAGCAGAGGTTGAGAAGAAATTCCGAGAATCCATGAAGAATTTTGATGAGGAGGTGAATTTTGTATTATTACCCTTCACAACAAATTGCTAACTGGCCAATTGTCAAGCTGGAATGGAGGAGGCAAGCACAGGCCAGGCTTGATAAGGAAGAGGAGCAAAGAGAGGAGCTCCAGCAGCAACTTCAGGTTCTGCGAGCACAAGTCCAGGCATCAACTTCTTTGGCTTGAATGAGTTGGACAGTATATTGACAATTTAAGCCTCCCATACTAACCACAAATCTTACATCATATGTTATGGCCTTATGTTGGATATTGTACAGATATGAACATTCCCATTCTTTACGTACTTATGGATACATGTCTACCTGCTATGAAATATGCATGTTCTACTGATTATTTCAATATGTGTTGAAACAGCAAGCTGATATGTGATATCTACTTGTCTATTAACATCCAGCTCATGGTGTAGTTGGCTCTCGCATCTTTAGGCAGCACAAATATCTGATGAGTGCTGGAGATTATGGTCACCTTGCCAATAGGTTGGCAGCAGCGTGTAGGGTATACTTGGATACGCATAGAGGGACTGGGAGGAGAGTGACTGAGCTGGTCATGCTGGAGGATCGTGATAAGGTGGGTGGAGGGTGTACTGAGGGGGCTTGAGCACAAGCCGAGGACATGCGTGGTGCTGGTTGTGAGGGCCAGGATCGTGCGGCTGGTGTTTTATCCGACGAGGAGAGAGAGGATGAGGATGAAGTGGGGCTGGGGATAGCGCCACCGGGCACAACCCCGAGGAAAATATTTTTGCAGAGCTAGAGGTGAGGCGGGGGTTGAACGTTGGCCTAGGAGTGTGCAGCGAATGTTTGACACAGACATGTTGCGAGAAGTTCAACAAGTTTTATGGACGGATGCTAGTCCTAGGTGGACTAGACTGGTGCCAATTTGGTATGTGTGGGTGTATAAGCATGATTGATATGCGACTGACTGCCTTAGATCTGTTGCTCGCAAGATGTTGGATATCGACGGGATGTTAAATTGGTTGTCGTTCAATAGTGCTATCCCACTTGTTTTTGGGAACTATCAAACTCCTATGTTAACAAACATCTCAGAGACTCCCTTCCCCAACTCACGTCCCTCTTGACGACTGCGCATCTTCAGTAAATAAGCATTTCAGTGTGAGTTTCGGAAAATTTATAGGAGTCAGCATAGACACGTTTTCTGCGGCCAACGGCCTGCCATTTTTAAATCATGCGATATCGATCAAGAGTTGCCTAGTGACACAAGGGAAAGGGGTATGTATCCCAAGGTATTCTGATTAATCGACCTACTGAACGTTGACACATCTACTTAGAAACAACAATGCATCCTTGCAAGGCACCTCGTTGACGTTTTATGCCGCTTAAAGCTCTCCCTGTGTCCTTTCCCGATGCGGAAGTATCCCGGGGCTCTTCTTTTTTTGTTAAGCTAGACCACTCCATTATCCGAAGTCAAAGATTTCCTCCATTTCACCATTCCTTTTCGACTCCGACTCGAATCAATCTCTTTCGTTTGATCCAGATGAGTGGATTGGACGATGTCCTTCCTGCGTGATTTGTGCTCCCAGCTCAGAATTCTTCCTTGGCCGACTACGTGAAGGGAAAAAATTGAACTTGCCATCCTTATAACATTCGCTCCTTTGTGCAAAGGAGACTCACTCGTGATATATCTTGCAAGGTACACGATTGATACAGTGCTCCTAGATGTAGATCGTTATTCGTTCGCTAGCTGAGGCACCGCTGAGGTCAGGGGATGCAGCCAAGGGTCCAGCCTCCTATGGACCTTGATGTCTTTCAATAGACTCTGACGGCCTGGAATCGATGCAATCGTCCTTAAGGACAAAAAGAATCGATTAAACAAACCATTTTCTACTAAGAATCTATTGACGAGAGGGGACACACATTACAACACTCGGAAGGTTTAAAACCTTATGCTACTGTCTCTCTGAATGTGACGTCGATTGGATTATGATTGGCAAAATTCCTGCGAAAGACTCTCTTCTGAGATAGCAAGCAAGATAGTGAGACACGCTGACATACCCCCTGTAGGGAGACTGTAAGCTGGACGCCCAACCGAAGTCAGGAACCCATTGATTATTCCTCCATGTCCAGTGATAGAAATGACTGATGTTGTACATCAGAACCCGCTCCGTTTAGAACCATTCGACGTACAAGTATCCTTGTTCTCGTTAAACACAAGATCCAGGACTTGTTTAGCTCGTTCGGCGACGTGTGCATCTGTCTCACGCACATCAGGAGTCCAAAGAAGGTCATTCTCGGTGAAGCCATGTTCAATGCGGAATTCAGGGAAAGTGGTGTGGATATACGTCCGCGTCCGTCGTTGATCACATGTATGGACACCGTACATCTCGCGGCAGTTCTATAATGTTGATGGATGATCAGCGGGGATTAGAGCTTGCTGAAAGGTTTTTGATGAAGGATTTACTTCGAGAACAGTTGCCCAGTCAGATCTATGGTTTGGCAAGAGATCGCTGAATGTGATCTCAAGAGTCTTCAACGCACGTGAAAGCGGAGAGACATAGAACTTTCCAGGAATGGGTAATCCAGCAGCCAGCTCAGTCTTCCACACTGTACCTGCGGCGACAGCTTGGGCCTTCCCGGTCTCTGTGAGTTCTGCATCGGCTGCGAACAAAATTCTTGACATATAATCCAGTAAAAAAACGGAATGGGAAGTGACTCACGGCCCCAGACGATATCACCGTCCCCATCTACTTTAGACCAGTAGCTTGTATACATGTCAAAAAACACATAGGATCTATGTTTTTGAACCGTACTCATTCCAAGCGGGAGTGCCGTACTTTGCTTCCGCGACATTATCTTTTATTCAATGGTGATCATGAAGCTTCACAATAGAAAAACCATTTGACTTACGATATCCCTCACCATGACGACTCAGAAAGAAAACCTTGTAAGACGTGAACTTGTCGGCTTGCTTATTCAACGCATCTATATGATCGAAAAAGTTGCTCCATCGATCCGAAGAATTGTCAAGAAGTCCAAAATGGGCTGGAACCTAGAGAGTCTCCATCCCTCGAAGACATAACAGTGATACATAGGAGAGCCTTACAGCAGGTATATCCGTGGCCGTCGTATTGTCTTGGGAGAAGAACCCAGGGACAAACTGTAGTTGTTGTATAAAATTATAAGGCAGCAAATAGTAGAACCAGCGTGGCTATTCACGGTGTATGATCGATTCACGAATCCATGGCTATGAAGATTTGCAGCGAGAGAGGAGCCTGAACCTGGGACTAGGAGGGCCATGATGATAGTGGAGCAACAGGGATTTTCGACAAGGGTCTCACTTAATATGTCGGTGAAGAGTCACGAGAGTTGTTAACGTTGACCAATTGGCAGATCGAAGATGGACAGCGACCAACGTTCGTTTACAAACGTGGATACTTCGCAAAATCGGTGTTAGTGAGCCTCGAGGTCAGTATTTACATGATCCGTTCGGCCCGCCCGCCAAGCGAATGAGATTCGTTCTTAGATAGACTCTGATAGAGTGGTACTTGCGATATATTGTGCGGTCGACTTTCAAAATCTCAAAAGTTCCTCCCCTCTACTCACACAATTGGGCAGCGATTCTATTGGGGTTAGTTACCACCTTATATAATGAGTAAGAGTAAAATTTTACTGCAATCTTGAGGCCATGAGACGGACGCACCAGCTAGGAATGCATTGACATACACTGTTAGCCTGTATAAGTTCAGATTATAATCAGAGTTCACAGATATCTTCATCTTTAATAAATACTCAGCGTAAGGTTTCTTTTCCCCGAGTCACAACTTCCCACGTTCTCATTAAACATTGATCTCGGATCTCCGCTGTACTTGCTGTGGCATTTTCTGCCTTCCCAGTTTCATAGAACTTGGCATTGACTACGGGTACAGTTTATCACCTTGAATTTGAATATAATGATGGCGGTTACTCACGACTCCAGGCAATGTGCCCATCCCCGTATAATGGTGACCGATAACTAATATATTATAAGCCGAAAAGATATCAATAGTAATCCTTACCTCTCGGAGCCTTCCAGTAATCGACTTCAAAGAGTACCACACTCACATAATGTTTGACCGTGGCAGCTATGTTAAGACCGTTCGAGTGTATTAGTATATGGAAATCACCATAAGAACACGAAATAAACCTTGAAGTAGAACCCGCCGGAGTGTCCATGAAGTTTATTCGTTATCATTAATAGCGACAAGTGTATGGGTTACATGGTTCTGCATTGGATGGTTACATTGTTGGTAGCGCCCTTAAAATATCGAAATCGAAGTCCAGTGGACGGCATGACCGACTTCGGAAGTTGCATTTGATCGCGGACTTTCAAACTCCCTTATTTTCTGTCCAGCTCGCAGATATCTTCAAGTTCAAGAACTCATAATTTTTCGTCGAAAAATGGTCAATCAAGTGCTTTTAGACAAAATGTTGCCACCAGTACTGAGACGCGATCTTCAAGTCGACGAAGTCTCCCTACCCAGATGGTCTCACTCCACTTTTAAACTTCCTGCAAAAAGTTCACAGCTCACTCGTGCGCTTGTCAGCTCTCGATCTTGTGGTTGAATCTGGTTCGATTCATAAACTTCCTGTATCTGAAGGCCAAACTCTCTGGTTTCTCTCGCGTCTGAAGACCATTCGTGTGCCAAAGGTCTACAAATGGTGCGAAGATAATGAACGATGGTCTATCTACATGGAATAGATAACTGGGGCTACTGTGGAAGAACACTGGCCAGACATCTCTCTTCGAACGACCATGATGCTGGAACAACAACTGAAATCAATGATTTCATTGTTGAGAAACCTCAAACCGGCACCCGACGACGTCTACATCGGTAAATGCCCAAGATTCTACCATCCTCGTTGATACAAGACATTCTCAGGTTCGCTCTGTCATGGGAACATATTTGATGAATACGCAACTGCCCCGAATCCCTTCTTGTGTTTCCGAACCTCAAAGAACTTCAATGATGCGTTACCCGGATATCCAGATTACTGGTATCTAAGGCAGATCTGTGAGGCATTCCCTGATGATTCCCTAATCGTATTCACACATGGCGACTTGCAACGTAAGAACACCATTATGTCTTCTACGGGAACGGAGTGCTATTCGTGACTGGACGTAAAGGGAAGGTATCTGTGTTATTGGGAATACATCAAGGCGTTTTGTTGGCCTGATACGGGACAGAAACTGGGAGGATCTGGGACAAGGTTGAGAAGGAGTTTATTGAGCCTGAATATGAAAATGAATTGATGTCTGTTCATCATTTTTATTCTATGGGACTATTGATACGATGGAAAAGGCGGGGGAGAAAGTGTCTTCGTTCGGCATCAGACGTGGATACATGTGTCCCAATTTTCAACCACTTATGTTTGAATTAGTGTACTCAACCATAAAGCATATACGCTCGGTACAAGCGCCGGGTGGCTTCCTGATCGTGTTCACATGTAATCTTTATTACTGTGCGAGCATCAAGGAGATGAGATGAGAATTCGACAGCTTCCAGCGAAGTATTCTCATCGACCTAAACTCTCGCAATAACACCCCTATCGCGCGTGAAAGTATATATATCATGCCATACATGACTACCCTCACGCGCGTCAAGGTCTGACTTAGACTATACGCGCGCCGACGCCTTGCCGCGGCTTGAGGGTATTGGATCCGAATAAAGATTTATACGGGTATCTGATTAGACGTTCCTGCTTGCTCGGAACATACTCACTCATCTTCCTCTATATGGGCTACCATGGTAAAGTACGACGGTTACCGTCGTGCGTTTTTGGGTCGTGTGACGGACGGAATTTCTTGGGTGGGAATTTCTATCACTCTGTGGCCTTTTGGCAAGAAGGGATTAGGTCAAGATGAATGATTTCTGAACAGATGAATGGTTTTTTCCATCCGGTACTGAATGTGTTTTTATACAGTTTCTATGCGATGCTGCTACCAACTGCAGAAAACATTTTCGGGACTTGGGGTCGAGACTTCCATTTGGGGACTCAGGTTGATCACCAGCGATCGGCTCCGAGTGAGAAAGGCCGGCTGATCAAATCTATGTAACACCTCCGAGTCGTTCGAGGTAAGGGATCTACGTACTTCAGTTGCTACGGAAGGATGACTGAAGGGCTTTGTTATACATAATTGCTACCTGGGTCTTGCCGGTGGGCCGTGGATTCGAGTGAGAAATCAATATCAAGACGATGATGCTCTGGAGAGTGTTTGCCAAATTGAAATGGCCTGTGACTTTGTTGAAGCGGATGGAACTACGCAGTAGATAATATGATATGTAGAACAGCATGGTGAACCGTTCGAGAAGGCTCAGACCACGTTCCTTTTCGGCGTTTTTTGTTGACACATGATGCCAATGGGTGCCTCGGGCCTTGGGTCTCCGGAGTGCTCTGGGACCCAATCCACACGTGGTAATCAAATTCACGTAAGCGATGACGAAAAAGCTGTTGAAGACTTCCTTCCTTCATCACCTTCAAAACGCGGAAATTGGTCCTTTTAAAAGAAAAGGAAACTCCTCTTGTCACTTTTCTCCAATCTTGACGTGTATGTCTGGTTAAAGACTTATATATATCGAAGGTTAATCGTTCTTCAAGTCATTCGATAGAGCTTCGATTCCCCTTGGCCCGAGGATTCATCGGTAAATTTAATGAGTTTATCGCTGCTCAATCTATTGCCTCACCTCACTCGTCTACGCAGGCAGTAAAGCTGGTTATCAGTATTCGAAAGCTTACAAGCTCATCTTGACCAACGATATTCGACGTCGGCAGATACCGTCGACCCGAAGTTTAACGCCGACTTGCGATCTTGTAGGTGAGAGCTTATCTATTATGCTTTGATGTATTCAAAGTTCAAACGGATTTTTCATCAGAACGTATCTTACCTAACTGCGCCGTTTCCGTTGCAACGCTGGCGGCTGCGACGTCAAGGTCAAAAGACATACAAATATCGTAATTCATCATTGATATTCGACCCATCACTAAGACCAAGTTTCATCATTGCGTCTTTTGTCGCAAAGGAATCTTTCGGCGTGAAAAGCCATGTTTTCGTCGATTGTGTCCTTCCTTCCGTCGCTGCATCTCCCAAACAGCAACAACAGTAATGTTCTGTCGCCAACACAGAATACATTCGAACCCACAGATACTCCCGAGGAGCAGGAGGCATACAAGGAAGATGAGCCTGTTGAGGAAGAAATGAACGTAAAAAAGGGTAAAACGAAGAATTTCAATGAGGTGTGTAATTGATTAGATTATTACTACCTCTGAATCATGAATTGTCATCAGACGTTTATCATCGTACGACCACCTCCCGCCAAATCAAACCATCCTCTGAATCTTCAAGTGCAACTCGTACCTCCAGCAGCGCGTAACCCTCGACAATCCGTTGACGAGAGTGATGGAGGCAACTCGACCACCACATCAGTTTCTTTGTCACGTACGATGTCAAATCGCTCAGACACTTCCTCGTATGGGTCCACGTCGTCATTCTCTTCTACTGCATCCATTTCCTCCACTCGCCGTACTATCGTCCCTTTGTACAGCCTGCAGGCTCATAACGTCCTGACCAACACCATCGTTGACGCCGGAACTGATGCCAAGATAGCCAAATTCCTCAAACGCGGAATGGAGCTTATTGATCTCGCTATGCTGGAACCCGTAGAAGTCTGGAGCGATCGTCGGAGGAGCGCTCAAGCCCCTCATTCTACTCCGGTGATACGAAGTAGCCGCCCCGTTACCCCGGATCCAGCAGCACATACTACAACCGCCGAATCCTCTGTCGTATCACTGACCTCGAGTACGAACCATCAAAACACGACTCCGACCGCAACTCCTACTCTCAATCCCTCCACCCCTACCGGACTACCCGGACCAGCGCCTACCTCTTCGAAACGAAATCTTTTTGGCAAGATGTTCAGAAAGAAGGACAACTCCCTCGTCGCCCCTCCCTCACCTGGGATCTCACGTTTCTCTCCTTCCACCTCTCCACTCCAATTTACCAAGACTATCGCACCCGATCCCACCACCACTCCCACGGCGCAGTCACGAGGGCACTCCCGCAATCTTTCCGCCACCCTCTCACCGGCCTCCATAACGGACAAGCTCCAACCAAATACGCGCGTTGTAGGCCTAGGACTCCTCAAGGTACCCTCTTTCGAGGACCCGTCTAACCATAGTAATGGTACAGGATCAATACGGACCGGTACCTTTATGGACGAGAACATGCCTAATTCAGTAGGCACCGACGAAGGGAAAACCGAAGGGAAAATCCTCCGTCCACCAGTTCTCGGTATTCAGCCGACACTGTCGTACTCGTACTCACCCGTTGCAGGAGGCGCGCCGGAACCTCTCCCTGTGGGCAGCCTAAGTAAATCAGCACGGGCGCTTATGTACGTGTGGTTCGTGAAACGGTGGTATAAGCGCCGTGCAGACGATCCGGATGCTGGTGGGCTGTTGGGGATGATGCAACACCCGCGTACGTTGAGCGGACGGGGAAGCGGGTTCTCGATTACTGGTCCTACTGCTGCAGGCGAGGGAGTGGAGGTGCGGTTTGAATGGAAAAGGAATAATGCGAAGGCACGTGCGAAGAAGGTGCGTGGTAGGGAGGGGAGGAAGAGTGACGAAACTGAGGTAGAGAAGAAAGGGAAGGCTTCGAAGAATAAACTTTCGCATCGGCTATCGACTATCTCGCAGCACAGTATCAGCACGAACTTGAGCGCAAGTGAGGATGGACGTGATCGATCAAGGACAAGAGACGGCGTGCGTGAGCGGAGAGGTTCATTCATGAGATACGAGGAAGACGAGGATAGTGACCCAGAAGACTCGGAAACTCCATGGACGTGTACACTCAAGATCAGGCGTAGTGGCACTGGGACAACGGGGTCGACATTCACTACGCGGTCACGGCGAGGAAGTACCATTCACAGAAATGGTGATGAGGACGAATTGGGCATCCCTCCGCAAGCACCACAGATTCTCAGACTGAAAGTTGGGACACTGTCGCCGACACCACATCATCCGAAGGTGCTTGGTATGCTGAAGGTGCCGTTCCCACTACCGGACATTGAGGTGGAACGGATGGGAACGGTCAAACGTCCTACTGGTGGGTGGCAAATCTCTTCTGGCTTTATATCTCTTTTCCTTTTCGGAGTTTATGCCCCAGTTCGGTTTTCCCCTCTTTTCGGTACCTAATGGACCTGCTGCTCTTCTTCACTTTGGTCACGTACCCGCCGTGGGCGTAAGGTTAACCTACGTCTACCACATATCACCGTCCCTTTCCGTCATGTGATATCTCCAGTTTTGTTATCACTCATATATATCATACTTAACTGATCGATCCACAGAGCCCGGGGAGGCACGCCAGCAGCCCAATTGGGAAGGGCTAACACTCACAGCAGAAGAAATAAAGGATGTGGTATGCAGCACAGCCATGTGGCTTACCGTGAGAGAGGGCTTCGGTGGGGTTGGGAAGGTCAACAGGAAAGGCGATGGTTGGCGAATACGGGCGTAAGCCAGAATGGACACAGCGGAAGAGACGTCTGCTTTCTCATCGATGACTCCTCCTTTCTTTCGGTCCATATGATCTTCGGTATTCTTACATATGGTTTTTCACTTTTTGTCGGTGACCGGGTAGTTGGTTACAGCATCTTATATCCCTGCTTCATGAAGATAAAGATTTCGGCGGCTATACCGTGGACCCCCCAAATGGTTATTGCAATCGCTCATAACAATGAAACTTATCAGGTCCTTTCAATCTACCGGAAGAAATGGAATATAAATAATCTAAGTACAGGGTTCCTTCTCGCCCTAGACGGCAATGAATAGTATCGAGCAACTAAGCCATCATCGCCTTCAGCTGTCATAAGTAGGGAGCCTTCTTCGAACTATGACTGCGTAACCATCACCTCTTTATGCTCGCTAGAGAGCCTAGACATCGCTCGCTCATACAAGGGGGTACCCTACGACGAACAAATCGGGACACGCGATAAAGGAGAGATCGACGAATGCGCAGGCCGTGTTGCGGATGTTCCTCAATTTTCCCCAAAAATATCGAGACTAGAATAACCCCTAAGTCGATTTCTCTAGATGTGAGAGTTTAAAACGCGAATCTAATCCAAGACATCGAAGTTGCGTGGATCTGTAGTAGAATACGCAGGCAGAGTCTCCTCTCCTTCTACAACCACCCTATTGGTGGTAGTCGTCCCGGGAAGCGGTCGTGGCCTGGAATCGGAAGAGGCACTCGGTGAGGGTCGTTCCTTATGGCGATTATGACGAGAGCCAGTGGTAGTGCTTGTTCGACTGGACGGTTGGGAATGACTGTTGACTTTTTCTGCTTGAGTGGTGCCCTGTACCGTATACCTGCTATAGCTCGTATGTCTTGTTGTATTTGAATGACTGCTGTTACTTGAGGACGGAATTGACGTGGACGATGAGAATGTCTTATCTGCCCATGTCCCACCCCGCGTTGTATATCCGCTGAGACTTGTAGAACTTGTATTGGCTGGTTCTCGTGTGGTTGTCTTGTCTGCGGCTGTGTCTCCACATATTGTATAGCCTGATAGACTGGTCATGACTGAAGAGTCTGAATGCGCTGGTGATTGAGGTGAATATGGAGAATACTGGATAGGGAAGGGACGAATGGTGCCGTTGAGGGGTTGGGTATCGGAGAGGCCAAATGGTGTGAGTTCTCCTGGTGAGCGAGACATCCATGGCCAATCTGTAGCAGAGACCGGTGAGAACACAATTGGACTCAAGGGAAAATCGTCTCATACATGTCTGTGTTTCCTTCGGAGGAACCTTCTCATACTGGATTCTTCGTTGCTTCAGGCGGGATATCCGTCTCAATAGAATACCAATAGTAGCAAGTATCACAATCCCAGCCATGACACCAACAATGATACCTGAGATCAATCCACGCGAAGCTCCTGTTGGTTTTTCAACTTGGAAATAGTCAATCCACATCGTGTTGATATTTGAAGTGGTTAATGTCACGACTAATTCATGTTGACCACTGCTGAGTTTCGGAGACTGGTAGAACAGTTGCTTATACAAAATGTCTGTCTCGGGTGTGCTGGTAAACGTGGTAGTCGAATCATTCTCCCCGTCCATCGTATACATTGTTATTGGAGCAGAAGCTGGATCACCATTGTCGTCGGTGCGCCCAATAGTGCCGTAGACCTGGATAGATTGGCCTAACCATTTCCTGTATCAGCTTGAAAATAGAATTGTAAAGCAGTTCTGTACCGGTAAAAGCAATAGTGGCTTTTGCGCCCTTGGTCGATGACCCATGTGTTGTATGGTTATATTCTTGATCAACTCCGCCTGTCATCCACTGTCCGGAGTATAGAATGCTTGGACTGCTGTCGTCGATGATCATTAGAGTCATTAGCAGTCGTTATTGGTCGTTGCGGATGTCGACGGGGTAGGACTCGGAAAGAAGTGTGGCTGGAATGGACTCGACGCCACTATGATGGCCGCCTGTGTGGAAGAGTTTTTCGACAGGTTCCACTTGGACAGATTCAATCATGACACAAGGATTACGATAAGTCCGGAGCCCGTCTCATCCTCGTCGTCGGTTAATCAATCATAGCCAGATCCTGACCCTCACACTTGCGCTCAAGTCCCGATCCGATGTTAACAGGCAGATCAGCTCGCTATTTCAACACATATGTATTGAGATAAAATAACCATATTTCGTACTACCAGGTAGACAGTATATACATAGGTAAGTCAAGAATGAGAATGTCCATATCCGTACAATATCCGATGTAAGGGAAGAACATATATGATATCAGATATGTAGTATGGGAGGCTCGGATTGTCAATTATACTGTCCGACTCATTCAAGCTGAAGAAGTCGAGGCCTTGGCTTGTGCTTGCGCAACTCGAAGCTGCTGCTTGAGTTCCTCAATTCTGGCTACAAGTTCGGCCTTTGTGTCGCTGAGTTTGGCCTTTGTGTCGCTGAGTTTGCCTTTGTGTCGCTGTCGCTGAGTTTGGCCTTTGTGTCGCTGAGTTTGGCCTTTGTGTCGCTGAGTTTGGCCTTTGTGTC
>JAGGAX010008478.1:0-18456 GCA_017657335.1 Termitomyces titanicus | reverse complement strand
GAGGTTATGGTGGAGACTGAGTACATGAAGACATAAGTACAATATACATATATGGAGCCTGAACCGAACGAAGTGAGGTTCAGGCGGAGACTGCATACGGGGGGGTTTGGGGGCGAAGCCCCCAACGAGTTATAAGATTCATGCCAAAGGCATGGAATCATACCTCGTCTATATATAATGTGACGATGGGCATGAGAATTTGATGGGGGATAGAATAATGGGACGACTTTTGATGGGATGACTAATGCTGACTAATACTTCCTGTTAGAGTAGTTGGCTCTTTTGAAGCACTTCAAATAGAAAAAAAAGAAATTGTCTATACTACACAACTCTAATATGTTAACAGCATCTCTTGATAAGGTGTTAGGGAGTCTGCAAGTGTGGAAAAGACTAGAAATGCATGATTTAGTGGTTTTTGACCAAACATGGGAGATGTATCAAGTTAATGATCAATCTATGGCCACTGCTTATAGCTCTTCAGAGAGGCCTATTAAAGATTCCTGCTGATGTAATCCATTTATGGTCAATTCCTCAAACACAATATAGTAGAAGAACCTTCCTTTTAAGGTAGTGGAGTCTGAGGTGGCTCTTTTTTGGCTCTTTTTCAGCACTCTAGGTAGCAAAAAGAACAGTGTGTGACTTTGATAGGTAACCATCTTTTGGTAAGGTGTCAGGTCAAGGAGTCTGCAGGTGTGGGAAAATCTAGAAATGTGTGGTTTAGTGGTTTTGTGACCATAGATAGGTATGAGATCTGGAGTTGATATAGGCTAACACAGGCCTGCTGATTGAGTAAGCATATAGAAATGACCAAACATGATTGAGTAGACAGTAGTGAGTACAGTGATACATATATAGAGCCATAACAAAATGAAGAGATTATGGTGGAGACTGAGTACATTAAGATATATATGAAACATAAGGTTAGGGTGGAGACTGTGTATGGGGGATTCAGTAATACATATTTGGAGCGATAACCAAAGACAGTGAGGTTGTGGCAGAGGTTGAGTACAATATACATATATGGAGGCTTAACCAAACAAAGTGAGGTTAGGGTAGAGACTGTGTATGGAGTTTGATAATATATATTTGGAGCTATGACCAAACAAAGTGAGGTTAGGGTGGAGACTACATAGAGCAGAGGCTACCAAATGCAGTGAGGTTGTGGTGGAGGTTGAGTACAATATACATATATGGATCCCTAACTGAACAAAGTGAGGTTAGGGTGGAGACTGCATAGGAGGGAGGTTTGGGGGTGAAGCCCCCAACAAGTTACAAAATTTGTGCTGAAGGCACAAAATTGTACCTCATCGATATAGAATTAGACGATGGGCATGAGAAATTGTCAGCTGTCCAGAATGGGATGACAATGACTAAGGCTGACCAAGAAACTTCCTTTTATGGTAGGTGACGCTTTTTTGAGCACTTTACAGGGGAAAAAAGGATTTGTGTATGTTTAATGAGTATATACTGTTGTGTTAGGGAGTCTGCAGGTATGGGATCAACCAAAGAATGTGTGATTTAGTGGTTTTTTGACCAAACACAGCAATTTAAGCAGCCCTGCTGCTGCTGATGTTTTAGTAGACAGTGTTTTTCATCCCTGACCAAATTTGCCAGGCTTCAAAGACTCAGAGTTGCAAATGATATCTGCTGCATCAACAGAGGGGGTGGCTTTACAAGCAGCTTGGTTATACTGAATGAACTGAGTTCTGGAGGCTTACCTATTAAGCAGTCCTGCTACTGCTGATAATTAATCTATCTCCTATGGTCATTTAGTAGACACTGTATTTCATGCCTCAGGTGTTTCATGACCAAATTTGTCAGCCTTCAAGGACTTGGAATAGCAAATGATTTCTGCTGTATCAAGAGAGGGAGGTGGCTTTGCAAGTAGCTTAGTTATAGCTGAATGAACCGAGTTTTGGAGGCATAAATTGGATATAATTGTAAGCTATATTCCAGCACCATCAATATATACTTAGAACAGAGGAAGGTAGTGAGATGGACGCTATACATGGAACCATTAAGGTGATGGTGGAGGGAGATTGAGTTATGGGAGGGTTTGAGTGAGGTTATACTGCAAATGTGAGATTGTAGTGGCATAGCCCAGAAGGTATATATATACAGAGAAAAAGCAAACAAAGTGAGGAGACTAAATACAATAAGGAGTAAGTTTCAGTTTTGAAAGTTAAGTTAAGAATAGATTTTAGCAATGGAGACTATAATACATATTTAGAGCCATTACCAAACACAGTGAGATTATGGAGGAGGCTTGATACAGTATACATATATGGAGCCTTACCTGAACAAAGTAAGGTTAGAGCAGAGACTATGTATGAGGGGTTTGGAGGCAAAGCCCTCCTGAGTAAGACATAATAAAGTAAGGTTATAGTGAGACTGCATACAGTGATACATATATAGACCTATAACAGAACAAAGTGAGTTTATGGTGGAGACTGAGTACAATATGGGTGGAGACTGTGTATGGGACTCCACTCATGTGCTTTGCATGTGGGATAGTATCAGTAATACATATTTGAAGTCATAACTGGGACTGAGTACAGTAAGAGATATATGATTTATAACCAAACAAAGTGAGGTTATAGCACTCCACCCCACATGCTTTGCACCAATTTCCCCATTTCTCTGCTCTGTTCCTCCTCATTTGGTCCCAGTCCATCTCTTTCCACTCCAAAGCAATGAGCATTCTTGGATTCTCCTGCCTCAAGTCTAGTTCTATCCCAGAATCCAGCCAGGGCCAGCCCAGCCACTTTGGTGCCATTCACTGCTGGTGCTGGAGAATGTTTCCATTGGAACTAGTGTGAAAGAAACCTGTTATGCCATTTCTTTTGCACATTTTTCTCTTGTAAAAAGCTAACAAAGAAGTGACATAACAGGTTTCTTTTACACTTTTTCCAATGTAAAAAGCTTCCATGTATGGCTCTTCTCTGATCTTAGATCTGAAATCGATAAGGACATCACAGATATCTCCTCATCTGTTGGACTTTTGAATCTATCTCTGCTCTGATTTTGTGAGAATAGGTTCTCCTTGATCCACTCACTGGGGTCTGGGTGGGGTAGGGTAAATGGCTGGGTAACTCAGGTAAGGCTGGGTGAGGGGCTGGGTAAGGGGTATGACCATGTAGTGCTGAGTTTGCTGGTCAAAATAAGTCCTGAAATGTCTAAATCAGATCATAAATGACTGAGATATAATCAGAATAGAGTTATTGACACATAGATCTAGTTCTTCATGTACTTTGAGTGTATCTCAGTCATTTCTTCACCAATTTTGATGATCCTAGATTCATTTCAAAGCTCTTGGGTGGCGCTACATATCTGAGAATACGGACCATAAGGTACAGGTAAATCTAGGGTACAAAAATCAATACCTGGACCTGGACCCCACAGGGTAGAGTAGATTACCTGGCTGGGTAGCTGTACCCATGCAGATCACTAATGGGGGGAGGTGCCAAAGGTCACCAGTCAATGCCAGGACCTCAATTAATCAAAGGTTCAAGAGAATACCTGGTTTGCTCCATTGGCCAGTAACAAGTTGGAGGAATTGGTGCAACAGGTACTGCAGGCTGTTGCTGGTTTGGAGAAGTGACGGGGTTGTTGGCTGGGTTTAGGAAAAGGGTGCAGCCATACTGGTCAACCTGATAGGTTGCCATTGGCCAATATGCTTGAGTATAAATTGCCATTTGAGCTATTCAATGAATGGGGAAAGTCTGAATATTATGTCAGGTCCCACTGATCCAGGGGCTCATACCTAGAGCAATAACCCACTAGTCAGAGAGACATGCAAACTGGCACATAGACTTATGGGGTGTCAAAGTGGTCTTAGTCACTGGGAATGCAAGATGCACCATTAAGTAGAGGTTGGGGTGTTGGTGATGCAAAGTCCAATGAGAAGAAGTTGATTGGAGGACTTAAAGCAATGTTGACAAGAAAAACTGGGAGACTGAGAGTAAGACCAGGAAATAGAGGTTAAACTGGGAAACAGAGATTGATTGAGAAATTTGGGAAACTAGTATGACAATGATAACTGAGGGGCAAACTGGACTAAGTGTTGGTTCAGGACAACCAAAGTGGATTACTTGGGTCTCAAGATTGCACCAGAACATGTTGGAATGGATCCAGTCAAGGTCAATGGGGTCACTGATTAGCCTGTTCCCTAGAACGTCCACCACATAAATCAGTTTTTGGATTTCTGCAACTTTTACCATCAATTTGTGGAGGACTACACCACCATCACACAGTCCTTGGAAAGACTGAAGTGCCAAGACAGAGAATGGAGGTGGAGGGTGGAGGAACAGAGAGTCTCTTAAGCATTGAAGGAGGCATTCATCAAGGCCCCTTTGCTCATGATGCTAAACATGGAGGCACCATTTTATGTTGAGACAGATGCATCAGACTTTGCATCAAGGGAGTGTTGTCGCAGAAGATGGAGGATGGAGAGTGGTGGCCAGTGGTGTTTTTCTCAAAAGCAATGCAGCCAGCAGGATGAACTATATTGTGCATGATAAGGAATTGCCGTCAGTGGTGCGGGCATTTGAAGTGTGAAGACCTTATCTAGAAGCAAACTCATACACAATCAAGGTGTTTTCTGATCACAGAAACTTGGAATACTTCATGATGATGATGATGATGATGATGATGATGCATGCTGCCAAAGGTGGTGCCTTTATCTCAAGGCCTGTTTTACATAGGTGTAACATAATGTCCAATGCCCTACAGTATGTGTCAGGTGACCAGGTAGACTCCTGGCCATCACTGGGTTATAGTAGCTGTGGTTGTTATTGAGAAATCCCATCAGCAATTGCCTCGCTTTCCTATCCCCTTTTGAACCTGTTGATCATCCTGGTAAACTTTGTAATCCCTCCACCATCTGCCATTAATGTGCCTTCCTGATGACCCTATGACTCCAATTCCCTTGGTAATGCTTCCAGATTAGCTCACCCATCTGGTAGGGTCATGACTCCCCATCCCACACCCAGACCTTTCACCTAATCCATGTGCCCTGGCATCCCCCACCCTGGATGCTTTTGAAACCCCTGTCTTACAAAATTGCAAAGGTCTATGGGCCTTACCAGGGAGACTCCTAAGCGTCCAAAGGGGCCTAGAGCAAACCCAGAGCAGTCTTGATGGACCGGTTACTTGACCTACCTAGGCTGCAGCTTGAGTGGTTTTATGGGTACAGTTTTCCCCTCCCAATCACCATACCAGGGAACCCTATTTCCTTTCAGATCATACATGAGTATGGTGATCACAATACCTTCATCAGAAATCACATGACATTGGTGTACTCAGGGGCAGCTTCCTTGCACTTGAAAGATCACATGATCCCCCTAAGAACCATGATGGTGCCAGCTGAGCCACCATGGCCCTAGAATACTTCATAACAGCAAGGGATTTGAACTGTTGCCAGACAAGGTGGAGTTCATTTTTGAATTGCTTTGTGTTCCAGATACAACACAGGCCAGGTCGGTTGAGTGCAGGACCAGATGGGTTGTCTTGATGACCAGACCATGAAGTGCCAGAAAGGGAATGGGACAATGCAGGACAGAGAGTGATGACAGAGGAAAGAGTAGTATAGGGGGGGTGTTGGAGTTGGAGTTGGGGAGGTGTGGAGAGTCAGGGGTGGTGGCAAGAGTGGCAGCAGCATAGATGGTGATAGCAGATAGTAACATCTTGGAGAAAATTTGGGAGGTGGCACCAGATGATCCAAAGTTGAAGCCATTGTGGGGCTTAGCAGAGGTGCAGCATTGGTGCAGAGGAGGCTGAAGGAGTTCCAAGTGGATGATGGTCTAGTGAACTTTAGGGGCCTGGTGTATGTTCCCAATGATCACAAAGTGAAGAGACTCATCTTAAAGCTTTATTACAACTCAATCCCAGTGGACCACCCAGGGTGTGCAAGTATGCTTGCACTCATTGCCAGGAACTACTACTGGCCTTGAATGTTGGAATTTGTATTGCACTATGTTGAGGAATGCGAGATGTGCCAACGGATCAAGCTCTGCCACCAGAAACCATATGGACCCCTCCAACCTCTTGAAATCTCAGATGGACCATGGCAGCATGTCTTGACAGACTACATTGGTCCCCTTCCAGAGTTCCATGGGCATGATATGATCTAGGTAGTTTGTGACAAGTCAACAAAGAGGGCCCACTTCCTAGGTGCACATTCCACAGACGATGCAGCAGCCATGTGTGATTCATTTATGGAACAAGTTTGGTGCTTGCATGGGATGCCAAAGAAGGTGGTGTCAGATTGGGATCTGCAGTTTGTAGCAAGATATGTTAGGAGGATGTGAGAGAGACTGGGGATTAAACCAGTCAGGCTGGGATCTTTTTTATTATTTATTTTATTTTTATATACCTTACAAGTGGGGGGCAGGTGTCATGATATGTGCTCAGGACATACATGTGATCACACCTACATACATAGTCAGTACTTAGAGACACCTTCTTCAGCTTAGTTCATTTTGATATAGGTGTGTTTGCTGTTCTATTCATGTTGCCTTGCAAGTTGCTGGTCAGAGCCTTACAATGTCTCTGGTTGGTATGTGTTGCACAATGGCTTGTTCCTTTGTGACCAAGTCATCCCATAAATAATGGTACTTTTGTTGAATATGCTTGGTTCATGATCAGTATTGGGCTTCCTTTGTTAGTGTGATGGTGGCCTGATTGTTGCATAGGATCTTGAATGGCTCCTCTTGTCTGTGACCAATATCATAAAAGAAGGTTTGCAGCTATGCTAAATGTTGTCTAGCAAAACAGAGGCCTATCTATGTATTCTGACTTGGACAAAGAGAGGGTCACCATGGTCTGATGTTTGCTTGCCCATCCTAGACATAGTCTGCATCCAAATACCTATGGAATTACATGTCCATTCCCACATCATTTCCATTGAACCAGAGTTCCATGCTGCATGTGGTGTTCAAGTACCACAAAACTCATTTGGCTGCCACCCAATGATGTTGCTTTGGGTTTGAGTTAAAGCAGCTGAGGACCCCAACCCCATAAGCTATGTCTGGACAAGTCTCCATCATGACATACACGATGAAACCTACAACACTTGTATACAAGACTTGCCTTCCCTCTATTTCCATCTCAGCAGCTGTAGCATTGTCAACAGGATCATTGGAGGTAAGTCTTGTATTTGTGGCCATAAGGGTCCACATGGGTTTGGAGTTTCTCATTCCACATCTCTTGACCACCATTTTGATGTACTGCTCCTGGGACAGTGATATGGTATGTGATTCCTGGTTTTGCTTGATCTGGATTCCAAGAATGTACATTTCAGGCCTGAGATAATGCATCTTGAATGTGCTGGACAAAGTTAAGTCTTGTATTTATAGCCATGGGGGTCCACATGGGTTTGGAGTTTTCCATTTTGCATCTCTCAACCACTGTTTCGATGTACTGCTCCTGGGATAGTGATATGGTGTGTGATGCCTGGTTTTGCTTGATGTGGATTCTGAGACCGAGATCATGCATCTTGAACGTGCTGGACAAGGCCTACTTAATATTGTTCCTAAAGGAGTGTTGGTTTGTGGTGAGGAGGAAGTTGTCAATGCAGATTACTAGGAAGCAAATTTTTAGAGGATGAGGCAGCAGTGCCTCTGGCAAGTCTACTGACAGATTCACCAGCATTACTTCTCTCTAAAGAAGAGTTTCTAGAAACTAGAAACTCTGGAATGGGGGAAGCAACCATACAGGGCTGAAAAACTTGAAGTTAAACAGCCTAAGCAGGCAACTGCAATGCGCCTGCTATGTTCCAGAGGTTAATGACCTCAATTTTCTGAAATGTTATCAGAAAGTTCATGCACATCTACTTAGACAATATTTTCATTTTTTCTGATTCCATTGAGGAACACAAAGCGCACTTGTGCATTGTCTTTGAATGCCTTTGAGAGCAGCAGCTCTATTTAAAGTGGAAAAATGCGAACTCTACACAGACAGCATTGATTGCTTAGGTCATGTCATTAATGACCAGGGTATTCACCACAACACCAGCAAGCTCAATCGCATTCATGTGTGGTGAACACCACAAAGCTACAATGACATTCAACACTTTGTGGGTCTAGTTAACTACATCAGTAACTTTTTGCCTGACATAACAGTGTACACAAGCACACTTATGGCTATGACCTAGAATGGATCAGCATTTCACTGGTGACCACTACATCAGTGGTGCTTCAATATGATAAAACAAATCTGTACAAAGACACCTGTGATATGCCCTATTGATCCTAGGCAGGATGAGCCCATTTGGCTCATTTGCAACACTTCCAAGACTGGAGTCAGCACAATGTTTGGCTAGAAATTCACTGCTGCTCAGCAGAATTATGCAGTTCACAAGCTAGAAACACTTGCTATACTTGAGTCATTCCTTAAATGGGAGGACAGACTCATGGGCTACAAGATCCATATTATCACAGATCATAAAGCCTTAGAGTTTCCCAAGACTCAGGTGCATCTGATGCCATGCCAGCAACAATGGATTCACTATATGTTGAGATATGAGTTCAATGTTACATATGTCAAAGGCAAACTCAATAAAGTCGCTGATTATCTGACAGAGAGACCAGGAGGGCGTTCAGGAGGATGTTGTGGCAAAAGCAGCCATGGCCTTGCATGCCAGTCAGAAGAGTGGGGTGAAGTCGATATGTACAGATGAATGGGACATATAGAGCAACCTGCTGACCGTTTGGGGTTGTATCTATGTCCCTAACATGCCAGAGCTTTGGAGATGCATTGTAGAGCAGCACCACAACTCCCGCATTGCAGGTCACCCTGGTCAGTGGAAGACATTGGAACTGGTGTCCCAGAACTACTGGTGGTCACAGATGTCCTGCTACATTGGGACCTACACCAGTACCTGTGACCTCTGCCTTTCCACCAAACCACAATGTCAGCTCCCTATGTGACAGCTTCCATCCCCACTGAGCATTGGAGTGTAGCCTCCATTGACTTCATCGTGGAACTCTCGGATGCCATGAGTATGATGCTGTCATGGTGGTGGTGGATCTCTGTGGGAAGCAAGCTCACTTTATCCCTACTCAGACCACCTGCTCTGCCATGGAGGCTGCAAACCTCTATTGTAAGAACGTCTGGAAGCTGCACAGACTCTCCAATACATACATCTCTGACCAAGGCCCACAGTTCATTGCTGAGTTCACCCAGGAGCTCTACCACCTCCTCAACATCAAACTCCACACCTCCATGGCCTACCATCCCCAGTCTGATGGTCAGACTGAGTGCATCAATCAGGAACTGGAGCAGTATCTGCATCTGTTCTGTAATGACCACCAGAATGACTGGGACAAACTGCTTTCTGATGTGGAATTCCAGTACAACAACCATGTTCACTCCTCTACTCAGATGTCCCCCTTCTTCCTGGACACTGGACATCACCCCCGCATGGGCTTTGAACCCTGCACATGCCCATCTGAGAATGAGTTAGGGAAAGACAGGTGGGACTGCTGGCTTATTGACTGAGGTTGCCAGTCGGGATGTGCAAGCTCCAGCCAGTCTTCAATGTGGTGAAGCTATTCCCAGCTCCTGATGACCCCATCCCAGGCCAATGCCCACATCCTCTGCCCCCACCAGTCCTAGTTGATGATGAAGAGGAGCTCAAAGTGGAGGAGATTCTGGATAGCTGCTGGTTCCAACAGAAATTGCAGTTCAAGATGAAGTGGAAAGGTTATGGCATAAAAGATATATCTTGGGAACCTCAGGAGAATGTTCATGCACCTAACCTTGTCTGACAATTCTACCAGAAGCAACTCAATGCTCCATGAGCAATCTGAGGCATCTATCCTGCCTCACCAGCTGACAGGGCCATCCAGTACATCTGCACTCTGGAAGGGGTGATGTCAGGGGCACACTAAATCAACACTCCCACGCTCAAGGTGGTGATCAAATCTGCCTTGAGTCCCAGGTAAATTTGATCACCACCAGGTCACATGACCCCTCAAGCTTTCTTGAGGACCACATGACCAGCCCATGGCTATTTCCGGAGTTTTGATCATTTTGGAGATACACCCCTTTTTAGGCTGTTTCTTGTTTTTGGTGTGGCTCTTGTGTACTGTACAGTTAGTTCCCATGCTTCCAGTGTCTCTGAATTGTCGCTCCTGGCAAAGGGGATTCCAGACTTGTTCTCCTTGGATCTCCCTCTGCCAGGTATGGCCACACCCTCTATGGCTTCAAAAATATATCAAAATATTGCTCAGGAGCTAAATGTAAGGGCAACCTCTGAAGGCTATGGTGCAATCACACAGCTGGCAGAGGGAGATCCAAAATATATTGAGTACTATACAGGTAGGTATGTGCATAACTATATTGTTTGTTTTTGGGATTACCTTCACAACTACCATTTCCAGTTTTAAGAGTCTTGTCATTGTCACATTCAAGTTTGTCATGCCCCAGGCCTTCAGAAATAAAGAACCAGAGATTTTTGCAATCATCCACATTGTCAATAACATTGAGGCCATTCATTGCAGATACTAGAATCTTCTTCCTGTGGAAAAAGTGCAAAAAAATGTGTCATGCCATTTCCAGTGTCCCTTTTTCTAGGGGAAAAAGCCTTTAGACAATGGAAAGTGATATTTTCCAAAAGAAAAAGCTGACAAAGAAATGGCATAACACATTTCTTTTATACTTTTTCTGGCAGAAACATCTTCTGGTGCCAGCAGTGATTGTTTGGCAGATCTGTGGATGGTTCACAGTGATTGAGGCTGTGAGAGTCTGCCTCAGCAACAATGTGGTCTTGAATACAATTAATAGCTGATTGGCCATCTGTCTAAGCATGCAGAGGTAGTGCCGAGTTGTAAGATGAAGTAGATGCATTTGTTTGTAAAAAATTGAAAAGAGAACTACTAGTAGCATCTGTTTCTTGGGATACTGTATGGCTCAGCTTTGTACCAGGTATTCTCTGTTTCCAGTGTAAAAATCATCTTATCATAGATTGGAGTTAAAAGCTTACCAGAGGTACTCCAGGTATCCAAACCATTTCCCTGCTACATGCAAGGGCACTTGCTTGGGCCTGTGCACAGTGCTTTAGCCCAGAACCTCAAGGCCTCCCACATCCTTGCTTTTTGTGAGGTTCCTGCTGGCTATTATCATTGGTACACTGTCTTTTTGAGTCCCTAGAACTAGTGGGTCAACTGTGCTTGCATTTTGCAGGTACAGAAATTGTGTTTTCCAGCTCTGGATCCTTTTCCAAATCAGGAGTAGGTGGTTAGAAGCAAACATATTCAAAGACCAGCTCCAACATAGAGCTAAAGGTTTATAGAGACACTGGCTGTAGCCATGTCAAGCAAGATAGGTTGTGGAATGCAACAAGATGAGACATGTCCACATCTGAATAACACATTTCCACCTGGACAGAGTCTCAATTATCTCCCAAATAGAGGGATAGATACAAATAACAAATACTCACCAAATACTGATCACTATTTGCCACTAACATAAGTAGCCATTTGTTATTATGTCATGTCAGACCCACAAAGGAGTTTGGTGTGATTAGGACTTGAACTGGGAGCACTCTGACTACAGCAAAATTCACTCTTCCACAGATGGCTTTTGTGTTGGTGACTGCTCATAAGACAGGCATAGTACATTACCATGTATGGGTTCCTCCCCTTTATTTTTCGCCTGTTGAGGCATAGGAATTACTTTTGAGGCAAGGAGCTCCATCAAGAGATATATTTCGAGAGGATTGGCATTTGGACGATACGTAAGAGATTGTCAAAAGGCCACACAACTTTGAATCAGAATGAGTGTGATCATGCCGACCATGGATGTACCGGTCATCCCAAAAAAGTAATAAGTAATGCTGTTGTGATTCCTGAGGAATATTAGTCAGCACCAAATTCCCCATGTCATTATATAATGTCCCTTCAAGCTTAAAGTGTTTCAACCAAGTTATCGACGCTCTTGCACCATGTCCTCGGAGTGTGATGATACTCTCGACACTCTGATTCGTACTATCTTGATACCAGGTGAACCTGGAAGCTCCGAATTACTCTGTCGGAGGTTAACTTGGTGGGATTCAAGTCGCGTTAGATCGTGGTTTCTTGAAAATGGCTTTACCTTGTATCACCGGTATCAATCTGACGAGATCGATGTCATTGTCGAACTGTACCCTCCTGGCGTGGAACTTCGAGAGAGCATGTTTCCCTATCCCCATCTAGGTGGGTTGGACTCCAATCATTGTCTGGTGAAGCAATATCGGGATTGTCATGCAGACGGCGGTAGTGAAGTACGTATATATTACAATTTTTCCTTGCAAGGATGTTTGTAATCTTTTCTGTGCTTGCAGGGTAACATTCATTTTGCTCAGGATTGTTCAGGGCGACATGTTGCTATAAAAGCGATCCCCGATGACAGTGAAGAGCTTCGCGTTCTCAGATACCTTCAGAAACAAGAACAACCGCGTTCCATTGATGACTTTCACAATGTGATACCAATCCTGGATGTTCTTTCTTATGAAGGTCACTGGCTTGCCATTATGCCTAGGTAAGGGTACTGTTGACAAATCCCACGACCTTCAGCTCACTCAGAAGGGACTAGATGGGGTACCTCTCCTCTTGATCCATCTTACCAAAGTATACATGAAGTTTTTCACTTCATACACTGTCTATTAAAGGTGCCTCCACATCTTCTCATTAAACCAATCCCTCACTTTGGTATCAGGGACTGACCTTCCTTCATGATCATAGAATTGCGCACGGGGTACGTTGGCCATGTTCATGCTCTAATCTCCTTTAATCCTGTCATGTGTTCAGGACATCAAGGCACCCAACATCCTCGTCAATCATGTTGATAGAGACTGTTTCGACAGGCTAAATGATTTTCGTCAGTTGTTACGCTCGCAAAATAAACTGACATATGCCTTCTTTGACTTTGGCGGTTCCACAATGTTTCTTCCCTCAATGTCTCTTGACGGATGTCGCCTCCCCAGCCATATTTCTTTCAACACATTGTATGATCAAGCTCCAGCGGATACGTTGCAGGGCGAATTTGATTTCAATCCCTTCGCCTTTGATGTCGGAATGCTGGGCGTCTTGTTTTGTACCGAGTTTCAGGTAGGCCACCAACGCTCCTGTCCACCTCTTTCTGAAAGAAGTATCCGATTGCTTGTCTTGTAGCATCTGACACCTATTGCTCCCATGCTGGCCCCGTTATTCGACAGGATGACAACCCGCGACATTAAGCGTCGCTTCAAGGCCTTGGAAGCCTTACAGTTTTTCGAAGAAGAGGTCCTTCCACAGACACCGGCGCACATACTATCCCGCGGAATACCCCTGTTCAAGAGTGCATTTGTACGGTACGACACCTACGATCGATGGGCAGGCCTTGATCCTGGTTTTGTGGACAAATGGGCAGCTTTTCGCGAACCTCCGGTTCCGCTTTACCTTCGTGTTCTACGATACGTATGCGAATATCCGTGGGTTTTCTATACCATTAGCTACGTGCGCCGCATCGCTCGATCTATTCGCGTCCACATGACATTCTTCCACAAGGCCAACTCATCATCACCTCTCTACTAACAACTTGAGGACACCAGGAGAGCAAAGTTGTCCAAAGCGAGCATTGGAGGATGCGCATTTTAACGCCACACGATATTTTTTCGTGAAGAATGCATATGGCTGATTAGTCACGGTGTCTAGTACCGTTTGGTGTACTATACGCCGGATTCTAATAGCAGTCTTGTAACTCGTTGACCAAGAAATCAACTTTACGATTTCGCGCATACCTCAACCTGCTCCATTCTCTTTGTCACAGACAGCTATCTATACAGTTGTCGTTGCAGTGACTTTGACAGACAAGCTTTTTAGTTACATACTTTCAGTGACTCACGTGCTGAGAACCACGTGACGTAGCTAATTCAGACCTGTCGCTTGTTCTCTCTTTCTTGTCAAGGGTTAGGTTTCAAGTGGCTTGTTCTAGTTTGGCCTCAAGATTTTGTAGTTGGGGCAAACCAGTTGCTGTGAGAGGTGCAAAGGTGCCTGATAAGATGGGATTGGGTGATGAAGAGTTTGCCTGATCAGTGAATTGGTGTCAGTGTTGAAGTCTGGTTTTGGGCAAAATGATTAAAAAGTTAGGTTGAAACCCTCACAGTGGGCTCCAAAATGATACAACTATCAAGGACTGAGGTATTAGATACCTCCACGATGTGGAACATGGTCTAGGTTAGGTAGACAATGAGTATATGTAGTGTAGGATAATATAAAGTACATACTTCAGTCATACTTCTATAAAGTAAAACAAATTGAGGTATGACAAATTAAGAAAACATATTTATGGGGGCACAGCCAAATACATGTGATACAACCCTCTGCAACACATAAGAACACATCCTATCCTCTGACACTCCCACTCATGTAGAGGTGTAGTTCCATTGCTTTTGTGAACTTCCAATGCTTGTCATGAGGTAGTGCTTTAGTAAAGATGTTGGTGACCATGTCTGTCATGATATGCAATCAGGACATACATATGATGACACCTACATATGTAGTCAGTACTTAAAGACACCTTTTTTTTAGCTTAGTTCATTTTGTTATAATTGTGTTCACTGTTCTATTTGCTTACAGTGACTACAATACGAGTTGCCAGTCAGAGCCTTACACTTGAACTAGGCTAAAATTTTTAAAAATGGAGAATTCAAGCAACCCACCAGACTTCATAAACCGGATTGGTGTGTGAGGTGGAAGTCATGGAGGATGATGCAGCAAAAAAGGAGTAGGGTCATGACATTACCTTCCTGCTAGCGTCAAGACCCTCAAGATGTGTGTTGTGTTCAGGGCATGTTCTGAGGTGGAGGTGGGAAAATGATCAGATCAACTATAAAGTTGAAAAATTTAAGCTCATCCCACTGTTTCCTCTGTACTCCCAGTATGTCATCCCCCCAGCATGCCGCTCTTGAACCCTCTGTGCTGACTACCAGTTTGGTTGCCAATTAGAAACAATGATATGATGAGGCCCTGAGTTTGCAGAGAGATCACAACAGGGTGCAGGTGGGCACTGCATACTGGGCTCGTGAGTAGTTGCTTCTGTCCCCCTGTTACCCACTTACTTACCATTCCAGAGTAATCTAACTTAGGTGACTCATCAGCAGGCATGGTTGAGTCATCGGGGCAGCCACCTGCATCTCTGATAGATCCATTGTCAGTGTGGTGGAACAAGAACATGCTGGTAAGTTGTGCAACAATATGCAGGCATGAGTACTAATGGTCCTCACAGTGTAACCATTGTTGCTGTCAGAGCACTGCTTGTGAGTTCATGGAGACATGTCCCAATTCCTGAGAGCAGCCAAGGGTGTGTAATTACTGTCATGAGAACCACCTCAGCTGTTCTTTGAAGGCAAAGTGGGAGGAGCACATTGGTTTGAGGGGGACAAAGAAGGGTGCTAAGGCAGGCAAGGCAAAGAGGTCAACTGTGCAATTCAACCAACTCTTGGTCCAGACATGAAAAATACAGTTGGTCAATAATGACCTGTTAGTGAGGTTGCAGAGGCAGAGACAGCAAAGGCATGTTTGGAGTTGGAGAGGGAGCAGGGTAGGATGATGACACTGTCTGGTGCCCACAACTGTCTGAGGACTGAGTACATGGGTTGGCAATAGGAGGTGAGGGAGCTGGAGCTGGAGAGGTTACATGGGTTGCTGATGTGGTGGGAGGAGGAGAATGGAGTGGAGATGAACAATGCAGCTGTGCAGACAGAAGTGGAGGGGATGGGAGCTACCCTGAGGGTTGATGCTGAGCCATGGAGCATGCACCAAGACAATCAGAATGCCTGGGTGCAGCAGGGTTGGCTCATGGAATGTGTGGTGGTGGAGCAGGCCCGTTTCCTGGTAAGTGCCATCCCTACCCCACAGTGCAAACACTAACCCCTTCACAGAATGTATTTGTGCTCACCACGCACTGCTCAACACCACTACAAGGGCAAGCGGTGCCATTTGCAATGGTTTGGAATGTGTCGGGCCCCTTCTGCCATTCAAGATTAGAGTGGGCTTGGGCAACCTCAATTGCGCCATTGATTGTCATTGCTTCCTGTCTTACCAGTGGCAGCGCTCCTTGGGGCAAGTTGTGCTGGAGCCAATTGTGCCTTTCCTGACCCTGAGCACTATTGCCAAGGAGGTGCGGGGGGATTTACTGGCAGCATTAGGCATCCCAGACTTTGGAGATGAGGGGAAGGAGCTGGATATGTATAAAAGTCTCAAAGTGCATCAGCAGCACTACCAAAGTTGTCAACGGGTTCCCAAGTGTTGTCTTCTGGCCCATACCCATGCCATTGAACCAAGAAGCAAACCTTGCCTCAGTAAATGCAAGAATCAAGAATCTTCTCAACTGTAAGGGTGACCTCTGAAGGCTGTGGCGCAATCACACAACTGGCAGAGGGAGATCCAAAGTCTATGTTGAGTACTGTATAGGCAGGAACATGCAT
Organism: Termitomyces titanicus; assembly: GCA_017657335.1. Taxonomy (NCBI): domain Eukaryota; kingdom Fungi; phylum Basidiomycota; class Agaricomycetes; order Agaricales; family Lyophyllaceae; genus Termitomyces; species Termitomyces titanicus. Next base: position 2,009 of record JAGGAX010008478.1, on the reverse strand, counting down.
AACTACACACCTGGCAGAGGGAGATCCAAAGAGAACAAATAAGCCACACAAAAACAAGAGGCTGCCCAAAAGAGGCATATCTCTGAGAATGATCATAAGCTCAGAAATGGCTGGAGGTGGCTGTTCACCCATCAAGAATGCTCATTGCTGACTAAGCATCAAGCATTCCCAATGCTCTGGAATGGACTGGGGTCAACTGGAAAAAACGGAATGGAGAAAAGGGAAATACAACAGAGAAATGGGAAAAATGGGAAAAGGGAGACATGGGCAAGGGGAAAATGGGACCTGTAGATGGAGAAAGGACAGTCCCCTGACATAACCCCCCCTCTAGAGTGCGGCATCTCAATGTGCAGGGTAGAAGTAGTTCCGGATGGCTTGATTGGTGGGTGAGATGGGGTAAATGCCTCCGATAGCTCACAGTGTGTTGGGGTGCTTCTGATAGAATTGCCTGAAAAGGTTAGGTGCATGGACGTTCTCCTCAGGTTCCCAAGATATGTCTTTAATACCATAACCTTTCCACTTCACCTTGAACTGCAGCTTTTGTCAGAACAGCCGGCTGTCTAGAATCTCCTCCACCTCATGCTCCTCTTTGTTGTCAACCAGGACCAGAGGGAGTGGCCAGTGCAGGCATCAGCCTGGAATTGGGTTGTCGGGGGCTGGGAAAAGCTTCACCACATTGAAGACAGGATGGAGCTGGCGCATTCCAGGTGGTAGTCTCAGGCAGTAGGCTAACGGTCCAACCTGCCTTTTCACTGTGTAGGGGCCAAGGTTGTGGTGTGACAGCTTCCTTGATGGCCTTGTGGTGTTGATGTCTGACCCATCCAGATATACTCAGTCACCTGGCTTGTACTTGGAGGAAGGGACACGCCCACAATCATAGTACCGAGCCATGTCATCCTTTGCCTTTACCAATGCCACCTTTGCCTTGTCCTGTGCCGCTTTCATCCTGTCCACGAACTCATTAACAGACTCATTCTCTGAAGGGCATGCGCGGGGTTCAAAGCCCATGCAGGGGTGACACCCAGTGTCCAAGAAGAACGGAGACATCTGCATAGAGGAATGAATGTGATTGTTGTACTGGAATTTGGCATCTGAGAGTAGCTCATCCCAGTCATCCTGGCGCTCATTGCAGAATAGGCACATGTACTGCTCCAATTCCTGATTGACATGCTCAGTCTGGCCATTGGACTGCAGGTGATAGGTGGTGGAAGTGTGGAGTTTGACATTGAGGAGACAGTAGAGCTTGCAAGTGAACTTGGCAATGAACTGCAGACCACGGTCGGAGACATATGCATCAGAGAGCCCATGCAGCTTCCAGATGTTCTTCTGGTAGAGGGTCGCAGCCCCCATGGTGGAGCAGGTGGTGTGGGTAGGGATAAAGTGAGCTCGCTTTCCACAGAGGTCCACCATGACCATGATAGCATTGTACCCATGGGCGTCTGGGAGTTCCACAATGAAGTCGACAGAGGCTACGCTCCAGCGCTTAGTTGGAATGGGAAGTGGGTGGAGCTGTCCCATAGGAAGCTGATGTCAGGGTTTGGTGTGGAGGCAGAGGTCACAGGTGCTGGTGTAGGACCCAATGTAACATGACATCTGTGGCGTAGTTCTGGGACACCAGTTCCAGTGTCTTCCACTGACCAGGGTGATCTGCAATGCGGGAGTTGTGGTGCTGCTCTATAATGTGTCTCCAAAGCTCTGGCATGTTGGGGACATAAATGCGATTCCAAAAAGTGAGCAGGTCATTCTGCACATCCCATTTGTCTGTAGGTACCGACTTCACCCCACTCTTTTGACCAGCATGCAAGGCCATGGCCACCTTTGCCACAGTGTCCTCCTGAGCACCCTCCCAGTTTCCTTGTTGGATGTCCCCAGGTTTCAGAAGGACAATGTTGTTGTTGTTGTCGGCCCCTGTACCATGATCTGCATGCTAAGACAGTGCGTCCAGCTTGCCCATGCTCCATCCAGGTTTGTGGTGCAGCAAGAAGTCAAAGTTGGCTAGATACAAGGAC
>JAGGAX010008477.1:0-18533 GCA_017657335.1 Termitomyces titanicus | reverse complement strand
CAAAGGGGCATATCTCCAAAAATGATCAAAACCTCGGAAATGGCCAGAGGTGGCTGTGCACCCATCAAGCATGCTCATTGCTGACTAAGCATCGAGCGTTCTCGATGCTCTGAAATGGACTGGGGTCGACTGAAAGGAATGGAATGGAGAAAAGGGGAATATAACAAGAAATGGGAAAGATGGGAAAAAATGGGAAAAAGGAGACATGGGCATGGAAGAAGTGGGACCTGTAGATGGAGAAAGGACAGTCCCCTGACAGCAGTACCTGTATGAATGCCAGGACAACTGGGATGAGCTCCTCCCTGATGCTGAGTTCCAGTACAATAATCATGTCCACTCCTCCACCCAGATGTCCCCATTCTTTCTTGATACTAGGCACCACTCTCACATGGGCTTTGAGCCCCACATGTGCCCATAAGAGAATGAGTCCATTAACAAGTTTGTGGACAGGATGAAGAAAGCACAAGAGGAGGTGAAGGCAGTGCTAGTCAAAGCCAAAGAGGGTATGGCTCCATACTACAATCGTGGATGTGTCCCTGCCCCCAAGTACAAGCCAGGTGAAAGGGTCTATCTGAATGGATCAGACATCACCAACATCACAACCATCAAGGAAACTATTGCATTGTAACCTAGGTCCCTATGTGGTGGAGCAGCAGGTGGGGCCATTGGCCTATCACCTGAGGCTGCCAGTGAGAATGTGCAAGCTCCACCCAGTCTTCAACGTGGTAAAGCTCTTCCCTGCCCCAGATGACCCTATTCTGGGCAGACACCCAAATCCACTGCCCCTGCCAGTCCTGGTGGATAACAAGGAGGAGCATGAGGTGGAGGAGATATCCTGGAAGCTGCAGGAGAATGTTCATGCATCTAACCTTGTCTGATAATTCTACAGGAAGTACCCCAGTGCACCACAGGCAATCTGAGGTATCTACCTCATCTCATGGGCCAATAGAGCAATCCAGGACTTTTTCTATCCAGCATGTCAAGACGCTGCACCCCAGAACTGGACAGCAGGCTGTTCTGGTGGAAATCTCAATTCAAGGTGATGTAAGGGTGACCTCTGGAGGCTGTGGTGCAATCACACAACTGGCAGAGGGAGATCCAAAGTATATTGAGTACTGTACAGGTAGGTACATGCATAACTACATATCTGGCAGAGGGAGATCCAAAGAGAACAAGTCTAGGGATCCCCTATGCTAGGAGCAACACTTCAGTGGCTGCTAGAAGTGTGGAAACCAACTGTAAAGTCCCCTCAGCCACACAACAACAAGAGACAGCTCTAAAGGCTCTAAAATGAATGGTTGTGGTGCTGGAAGTGGTCATGTGAAGGTCACATGGTATGACATCTGAAAGTTGCGCAAATCCTTCAAGTGAAGGAAATGCACACTTTTGGTGCATCATAGCATGATGTCACAGTCACACAAGTCACCTGGAAGGGCTAGGGGTGAAATGAGAGTCCTCTAGCAGAGAGCAGAATGGGTAAATGGGAAAAATAACAGAGAAAAGGGAAAACAAAGAGAATGAAGGGAAAAATGGGACATGTAGAGGGAGAATGGAGGTCCTCTGACAGGTGAAGTGGAAGGGCTACAGTGTGCAGGACATATCCTGGGAACTGCAGGAGAACGTTCATGCACCTCACCTTGTCCAACAGTTCTACAGGAAGTACCCCAATGCGCCACAGGCAATCCAAGGTATCTACTTCATCTCATGGGTGAATAGAGTGATCCAGGACTTTTTCTATCCAGCACATTGAGATGCTGCACCATAGAGAGGGGGTGATGTCAGGGAACATACCCTTCCTCCCCTTTTTCCTTTATTTCCCCCCATTTTCCTTTTCCTCCACTCAGTTCTTCTCCACTCAGCTCCAGCTCTTTATGCATCCATTTGGTACCAACGACCATGCTTGAGGCTTAGTCAGCAACAAGTATTCTTGGACACTCAGGCCTCAAGTCCAGTCCCATCCCAGAATCCAGCCTAGGGCTATTTTGACCACTTCCATTCCATTTTGGGCTGGCTGCTTAGTCAGTGGTGAGCATTCTCAATGGTCACATTACCAGGCATCAGCAATCTCCGGAGTCCTGACCATTTTTGGAGACATGCCTCTTTTGAGCTGTCTCTTGTTTTTGTGTGGCTTATGTGTACTGTACAGTTAGTTCCCATGCTTCTGCAACCTCTGAAGCATCGCTCCTGGCATAGGCTTCATTATCATAATGTTTGGTACTCTGCTCAGTCCTGGCACCTTATGTGGTTTCAGCCTGGCGATTGCTGCATATATTCCTCTGTCAGTGATGGTGGACCACTTGAAGGCTGGTTCCAGGTATTGGCAGTCCTCAGGCACACCTGTGTCATCAGGGCTGCTGCAGAAGAATTCTTGGTGAAATAGCCATGCTTTTCCCTCATTTCCCTTTACTTTCTGGACCCTTCCTCCTACCTTTTCCTTGAGTGCTGGAATTCTTGCTTGGCCCCCATCCCCTGGTGGTGCCATCAAAAACTCCTTAGCCATCCACACCATCTTGTGTGAAATGTCTTCTAGCCATGCCTCCCAATGTGCTTGCTTTGCATCCTTTATAGCCTGACTGTAGTCATTCCTTGCTTGTCAGAACTGTTTGTGCGCTGGGTGGTTCCTTAATGCCACAAGCTTCCCTGACATTCTTCCTAGAGCTCTCACCTTGTTTCTCATCCCTGCCAACTCCTTGCTCCACCCCTGCTTGCTTATGGCAAGGGTTTCCTCTTTGGCACCATCTGTTCAGCTGTGCATACCAGAGCCTCCATCACCCTATCTAGCCATCCCTCCATCTCATCTTTGGTTTGTATCTTGGTCCTTGGTATCCCCTGTAGTTTCACTCTGAGTTCCTCTTAGAAGTCATCCCACTTCATGTCCTTGAAGTTCCAGCCTACCTCCTCATCTTTTCTTTCCACTTCAATGTCAATCTCCATTATAATTGGGAAGTGGTTGGCTTGAGGTGGCTGTTCATGTTGCAATGCTTCACATCGTATGATGTCTACCTGTGGGTTGTCAGACACAAACACATTTTCAGGCTGGGTGAGGTTTTTTGTCCTCCTTGCTTCCAGTGTGGGTACTCCTGCCCTCAATGCCATTGTCATCCTGTGGCACATAAGCATGTTTATGAGTTCCTCTGCTTTGTCAATGTTTTGCCTGGTAAATAGGTGGCTATTCCTTGGGTCATCCCACATTGGATGGTGTCAATTGAAATCTCCCACCCAAATGTCCATGCTATGTGATCCCCTACCTGTCCTTCCTTCCCTTCCTCTGAGGTAGTTGTCAATTGCATGCACAGATTGCAAATGGTTGTAGTCATTGTTAGTGTTTAAAAGTCCGGTCCAGTCCGGTCTTTTGCCCAAAAATTGGGCAACCACAACTGCAACTGGTCTAGGACCATCCAAGATTGTCCATGGACCAGACCACAATTGTGGTTGCCCATGCAACCAGTTGCTTTGACCCATTGTGCAACTGGTTGCAACCGGTTGTGGGTGCAATCGGTTTGGACTGCAGTTGGACTGGTTTTTCTTCACCAGTTGCAACTGCCTCCATCACTAATATATCGGTGACATCATGCAAGAAAATGAGCATTAGAACACTAAAATTGGTGTATAGATGACCGAGATATGGTCAAAATATGCAAACAAACATAAAAAATTGTATTTTGACTATATCTCAGTCATTTCTTCACTAATTTTCATCATCCCAGGTTCATTTTGGAGCTCTAGGGTAGGGCAATACCCTCCTAACAGATTCTCCAGTAAGCAACCTGTTGCAACTGGTTGCAACAGGTTTTTATCAGTCCATCTAAAAATCTTGTCAGATACAACCTGCAATTGCAACTGGTTGCCAAAGGGATGGACCGCAACTGCAACCAGACCGTTTTTTGGTCTGGTCCAGTCCAGTTTCCCAGTCTCTTCTGGACTTTAAAACACTAGTCATTGTACATGTTAAATATCTGTACTGTCTTGCTCACAGTCCTGATGCTAATTGCCACTATGTCCATGCTTTCTACATTCAGTCTTGTCCAGGTGTCTGTAGACAACTGCCTGTTTACCAACATCATTGCCTGTGACCTGCAAGCATTTTCTTTGTTGTGACACTTTGGGTATATTGACCTCCACTTTTGAGTCACCTGTGACTGTTTGTTAAGATCATAGTATGGCTCTTGAATGTATATTAGGTCAATGTCATCTGTCATTGTGTTCAGCATGGCGCACTGAGCTGTCAGCGACTTCACTACATTCTGTTGCCAGATAGTGAATTTGCCAGCTGATCCCTGTCCCTTCCACCTGGTTGTCACTCATTGCTGAGGATCTGGGGTGTTGTCCCTTGATGCTCTAACAGTGGTCATAAGTTCTGCCAAGAGCTGGTCAACTTGCCTGTCATTCTTGCATGATTGCCATATGAGTGGTGTCTCAAGTTCCTGATCTTGTGTTCCAGAAGCTTGCCCCTCCTCTTGTCCACTTCTGCCATCTAGTCTGTAGCTAGTCAGCTTGGTTTGGGTCATACCTCTGCTGCTTGGAGCATCTTTCCCTGCATCTCCCTGGCCTCTCAGCTCCTCCTGTAGACCACCTCCTTGGACAGGTGCTCCACCTGCTAATTGACCTTGCCCCTCTCCTCAGAAGGTTATCCCCCCAAGTGCTCTGCCCATTCATGTCATGTCTCCCTGTGTGCCTCACCTCACAGTTGTCTCTTGTTTGTCTGTTGTTTTGACCCACATTCACGTCTCATCCATAGGGTAATATCTGTATTGCATCTCTGGTGTCCTGGTCAGGAGTCTGTTCTTAGCCTTGATGAAGACTGTGCAAGTCCTTGCTGAAGATGGATGGCCATGTCAGATCCCATTGGCCTTGCAATTCACACACACATACATCTTGGGGTTGGTCTCCTTGCAGTCCTTAGTTCTGTGTTCCTTTGCACAGAGACCACATGTGTCCTTCTCCTGTGAGCATTCATGAGCCATGTGTCCCTTCTCATATCTTTGGCGCTTGAGGCATTGTCTTGGTTCCTGATCCATCTTTCTTGCCCTCACCCTCTTCCCCTCTATCATTAATCCTTTGCATATGATGTTGTTGGCACCACCCTCAGTGCTGCAAAAGATCACCAAGTGGGCCACCTTCTGGTTGGGATTTGCCCTGGTATGTGGGGCTCTTACCCATCTCATTGCTGTCAGCTCCCCAGGATGCAAGCCATTGTTTGCCTTGATAGCGCTCATCCCTTGTTCTGGATTATCTCCCAGTGAGGTGGGCACAAACTCTACAAATACCATGTATGACCTGTCCTTTACTTTTGCATTGGCTCCAAACTTCTCAAGGAACAAGGACCTAACCTCTTCTTTGGTTAGCCATTTAGCAGCCTCAATGTTACTCAGCTCATAAAGAATTCCTCCATTTCTTAGCCTTCATGCAGCAACAAATTGCACCTCCTTTGGGGTGTGCATGCCCACTATATCCATGAGGTCCTTTGCTACAGCTGCTTTGACAATCAGCTCTTTTTCTGTTAGGTCCTTGATGGTGGTGCTGCCTGCAGGGAGGTCTACAATGATGTGCCAAGTCCTGTCCATTGCTCTCTTTCCTGATATTTACTCTTTCTGTGTTCTTTGCTGCTTTTGCATACATGGTGTCCTGCATTAGTTGGGTACTTGGCCATTCACTCCACCTTTGACTTCTCACTGGTTCCTCCACCTGCCCTTCCTCCCAGTTCCAGTCTCCCATTGTCCTCCTCTCTTTGGCTTGCTTAGCCATTTCCTTGACTTCTTAACTGATGCATTTGTGAGGGTCTCCAAGGCTTCCCTCCAACCCTTCATTGCCTTCTTCACCACATCTATCATGCTTCTCTCTGCCTCCTTTGCCTTGACCCCTTCCAGGCTAAACGCTACTGGGCACATCCCTTCCTTGGTATCAATCAGAATGTATGCTTTTTGCAATAGTTGGAGGAATGCTGTCCTCAGCACTTCCAGGCTAATGCTGCTGTTCTGCTCATTGATGTATCCTCCTTTACAAAGCTTTTGGCCTTGTTGGTGGAGTTAACCCTGCTGGCACTCTGTCTTGTTATGCGACCCATGGGGTCCAGCAGTCTTGTCTGACTTCTGTTGCTGGGTGGGCTCAGCATTCTCGTTTGTTTCCTTGTAGTTAACAGTTTGGGTGTAGAGTGCAATATAGCTAGATAGCAATTATTCTACTTCTAATCCCTCCTTCCCCCTGTCTTCATCCAAAAATGGATCTTCTTCAGAACTGCCATCCTTCTTTGTCTTGACTTTGAACTGGCATGCAGCAAGAGCAGGAAGTGTGAACCACAACAATGTTGGGGTCTTTTGCAGCAAGAATTTGACATTGCATAGCCTTGAAGCCTGCCTTGTTAGTAAGTGGCAATGACTTCTTTTGACCATCAACCAAAGCATTGAGTCAAATGGGATATTTTCCTTCTCAACACCAATCAGATAGGTAAGCTCCTTGACAAAGGCTTTCCACTTTGTTGTATGCATCAAAGTGAATGAGCCATAGGTCTTCGGATCTTGCTTGACTAATTTGTCGCCACACTTTGTCTTTCTCCTTTTCAGGACTGGATGCATGGCAACCTTGACATAAACTGTGATGGAGAAGTTTGAAGCAGGCACCACAGGGTCACAAAGCTTGGGTGGACAGCCACAAGGCTTGCAACTGATGACAGGGAATTCATCATCAATAAGTCACGGTCAGACATTTTATGCCAAGTTTGACTTTTGCTGAGACATGCCAACTTTGATGGAGTCTCCAGTGACTCCTTGTGATGCTTTTGCTTTTGTTCCTTGGTATGTTTGGGATGCTGAGACTTGGACTTGCTGGTTCAGTCTCTCCTTCACTGGCAGGTAGGTTTTTTGGCCTGTCAGATTCAGAGTCCTCTGATGCTGCCTCCTTTGCTTTAGAGCCTCCTGTAGGCTTTCTCTTCAGCAATGGAAGCTTTATTTCAAGCTTATATTTATGGGCCTCTTTCTTCTGTGAAAGACCATCATTTGAGTTCTCAACTGCTCACCAAAAACTAGTACTTACCCTGTAAGTTGACATCATCTGTTTCCTCAAAGATACCTAGGGTATACTGGAATTGGTTCTGAGCCAATTCCTTGTTGGAAGAGTGCAAATGGTCAGCCTTTTTGTTTGGTACTTCAGATTCTTCAAGGTCAACAAGATCAATGTCATTGTCGCTTTAGAGTTCAAAAAAGGCTTGTGATATGATAGGAGAAAGTGTTCCTTCCATACTTGGATTGTTTTCAATGGTATAAGGAGCATGTAACAATGTTTTTTAGATAGAATTAGAATGTCTAATTTTTTGATTTATTCTGTTTTACGGAATTTTTCATTTGCTACAAACACATGCAGATAATCATTTTTGCAAAGGCCTGTATGTGTTACATTCCTATTCTGTGATAATCTAATTTGATCCAATCAGAGGCAATTCTGATTGGGCCTCATCTCAGAGACATTATCATTTTACAGGTCTTTGTCACATTATGATCTCTCACATGAGCGTGGGCAATGATACAAGCCTCCTATACTTTTGAGATCATTTACTAGTATCATGATTGTCCTCATAACCAGATCAAGCTTTAAGAACAGTTCCAGGCCCAATAGATATAATAAAACTTTCAACTTTACATGTGACCTTGTTTTCCTATCAGTCACATTGTTCCAAGTGTGCCCACAACTCAATATATAATTTGACATGTAATTACACATGCTAACCTAGTGATGGGAGAGAGTCTTTGGTTCCTGATTTGGGATTGGAAAGTCAGTGGCCTGTGTAAGTGTCATGAAACCCAAACACAGAGGAAAGAATGTGTAAGTACAAGAAACCAAAATGATAAGTAGTGGTAGATAATAAGGATAAAATAAAGAAGCAACAGTGTAAGTAGCACAGGGAATCGATACTTATGAGAAAAAGAAAGAGAAAGAGAAAGGTGAAGGCAGGTGGATTGAGAGAAAAATGCAGAGCTGTCTATGTAACAAAAAACACGTCACCCTAGGACGCAACGATGATGGTAATGAGGAGACAGCTCAGGGTCATGCTAGAGTCACACATCAAAATACGTCCCTCATTCCTTCTGTTCCTCCCTCCCAAAGGACGTCATTTTGCATTGTTCCAAGCATGCCCACAACTCAATATATAATTTGACATGTAATTACACACGCTAACCTAGTGATGGGAGAGAGTCTTCAGTCCCCTCTTGTTCAATGCTGTGCAGCCAGCAACGACCCCCACCATAGATGCTGCATACAAGCACAGGAGGTCCTCTGAAGCCAGAAGTGCTGCAGACACAGGTATAGCACAAGAAGCACAGAAGGTCAAGAAATCCCTTATAGCCCCATTGTACCTAGATGTAGTGGAATCATGCCAAGCATGGGTGACGATGCTGTTGATAGTGACCTGATCTTCAGTGGACAGAATGCAGAGAGCAACATTGGAAGCAGCAGGGACTCCAGGGCAAGGAATCAACCTGTTTTACCTGCAAACAGATGCAGAAACAGAAGGTAAAGTGTGGCAAGCTGAGTGAGGGCATTGCGCAGGTAGGAGAATGGAAGTGCAACCAAGGAAGCACAGCCCAAATATATAAGTGCAAAGGAGGCTGACAATATGGACTGGTGGAGAGGCTGACAATAGATACTAACAGAGTAGCCAACAGATAACAGATCTCACATAATAGTAATCAGCTTGTGCACGTTGAATGTGTTAAACTATGGATGGCAAATTCTGTATAGACACCAAGAAAATAAGGTGATCAGCTTGCACACATCAACATGCTAACCATGGATGGCAAATCATGTATAGACATCAAGAAACAGAATTGTGTAGGACCAGGAATACATATATGAAGTAACAAGGATTGAGGAGACCACATAAAAGGTATACAATGCTTAAACTATGTCAGCAAAAGCTAACGCAGGCCCAATGTAAGGAGCGAGATAACTCGGAATCACAGGAGGGAAGGCAGAAAGCAAACTACAAGATGGAAATATACCTTGAGAGGGGCCATTGGCAGCGTTATCTTCAGAAGCTACCCAGGTGACCATAAGCCAGATCAAATGATGTTGGAAAGTATCGACAATGCAGCAAAGAATAGCGTTCTGTTGGGTACTGCGGGATTTACCTGCTGCTAAAGCCCCAACCACGCCCGCATTGTCCAATTGAATGATCAAATGACAATTGTGAAAACCCATAGTGACTAAGGAGCACACAGCCAGGTCCACCAACACCATCTCAGCCTACCCTATGTCTTGCCCATCTGCCTTCCAACCATTGCAAAGCTTCCATGCCAACCATCGCCCATCCACCACAAGCCCAATTCCCCAAGAAGTCGACGTGTCCACAAGAATCACACAATCAAGGTGAGAAGGGGGTCATGAGATCTTTAGTCCGCACCAATCCTTGCTCAATTTCTGGGTCCACCAAGCGACATCCTCCAATGCAGCGCATTCAGGGCAGCAGCAAGAGAAAGGGCTTGCGTCTATTGGAAAGGAAGCCTGGAAAGCGTATAAGGAAGGGAGATGTGAACGCCCCTCAGGGACCACAAGACAAACATGGTTAAGAGTACCGATAAGAGATTCTGTCAGCTTGAGACCAACCCTATCTGTTCCTGACCAGTCCACCAATTTTGCCAAGTATTTGATGTGTTTATCATCAGGAAGCATGACAGTTTTGAGAGCAAGAGACCATTCAAACCTGATGTAAGTGAACATGGAGGTGAAAGGGGAATGTTTATCTCGGGCTTACAGCCAACCAAGATCATCCACAATAGACCAGACTGGCAATTTGTCATAAGAGTAAGAGTATGGGGGTTCAAGGGTGAAGGGGTAATGGAAGAAGATGAAATTGTCAACCCACTTGAGGACAGCCTTGATGCCATGATGAAGGAAAATTTTTACAATTGCGTCAGCCACCCGTCCAAATATACCGCAGGCTGAGGAAGCACCAAAGTTGAGACAAAAGTTGAAATGGACAAGCTTATTGATGATCACCGCGAGCAGGACCCAGTCCTGGGGGCATGTGGAAATGTTCCAAAACACTGCATCAACGTCAAAAACTGCAACCTGAGTGCCCTCCAGGGCATTGGCTACCAGTGACCAACAGGCGGAGAAAGTGCCCCAATTACACTTGAAATGGGTAGCATTAATCAGAGAATTTATGGAAGGAATCAGGGGGTCGTCACAAGGAAAGGAAAGGTCCAGGGTGACACGAAGTTTGCCACCTGCACTTGATATAACATTGAGTGGGGCCATTCAATAAGGCCCAAAGAGAGAGAGAGAGAGCAACATCAAGAGAATAACCAGGAGACACATGACCAAGAGTAATTTCTCTAGCATATTTAGAGACAACAAACTCATGAGCTTTGGTCGTACAATAATGATTTGGAGGAGAGTACACAGATGTCAAAGCAAGGGAGCTCAAGCCAATGTCAAAACCATTGTGGAGGCCTTCTGGCACCTCTGCAAACATGTCCAATACCCCAGCCAGTGCAAGTGCAGCCTCCTAGCGGTCTGCATGCAATGGGGTGGACAATGGGTAGATCAACTCAAGGGGGACAGGCCTGAGCGCCATGAGCAACAGCACCACATAAGGAGCAGACATGGGCATGGGGGCAAGCAGTGCCGATTTTGCAGGCAGGTCCGCTGTTGAAGGAATAACAGACTGATTCCCCAGTGGGAGTCTTCCAAGTACAGCCATCCTTCTGGAGCCAGCAGGGGTTGTTCTTGCAGGAGAGAAATTTGTGTTCATAACCACCGCATCTGATGCAATGAAACCGCTTTCTGGAGGAGGAAGAAGCACCACGTCCCAAGTCTTGGCCTCAAGATCCATCCCGGCCACAAGAGGATTCACCTGCTTTCCTGCTGGCCTCCTTAACCACAGCAACCATAGCCACGAGTTCCTTCAGGCGAGCTGTCATCTGGTACGACTTGCACTTATGCTAGACATCACAATGGAAATGGAACATATTGAAGCTGTGTGAATTGGTGAGGAACATGGACCGCAAGTGTTGATCATAATCCAACACGACGTCAAACTCTATCCTTGCATTGGGTAAATTACGCAAGTTCTTGAAGTGCGCCGTGAAGGAATCTGCAATAGCCTGAGCAATGGGTCCCCCTGAGTGGCCCTCACCCTCTGCCCACAAATGTTTGTGCATGGCATCCACCAAATTGTCCGAGGCGGCAGACCAGTCCTTGTAGGTCAACTTGATCTCCTTGGAGAGGTCAAAGGACACATTGGGAAGACACAGCTTTCCATCAGCCACGACAAAAGTAGATTCTGGAGCAGGAGGTTCATGTGAAGCTGAGCAACAAGCTTTGTCTGTCAGTTGATCAAGAGGGATATACTCCAGCATTCCCTTCTCAAGGACATGTACTACCTTCCGTGGGAACACCTTGTCTGCTGCAGAGTTGACGGCCAGCTATGGGGGCCAAGCCATGTAGGCTACGAGTGAGTCTAGGGGCATGAGGAGAAACGGGTCCCACAGTATCACGACTTGCACCCATATCCCCTAACAAGACACCTGGAGGGAACCGGGGTACATTCAAGGTGCTGGTACGCGCTAGCTCCCTGTCGAGGTGCTGTGATGGGCATAGCCGGCTAAGTTCTCCCCATGGCATGTGGTCTCGGGGAGTGGACAGGCGGCACTCCTGAAACCCCACCTAGAAAACCTCAGGGCCAGTTATCATACAATGTAGGATGACACCCACCAATCGCGCTCACGGGCCGCAGTTCAAAGGGTTCAGCAAGATCCACAAGTCCAGCATCCGAGCGACCACTGTCGCGGATAGCATTGAGGCATTGCATAACGTCTGTATTATACATGTCAGCCAAAGACGCTCAGGTCAGGCGCAAGTTGGGTCCGATAGACCACAATCAAAGAAGGCATGCCCAATAGGCCAAGCTGTCACTCCCCCTCGCGGATCAACACTCATTCCTTCCGTTCCTCCCTCCCGAAGGACGTCAACTTTACATGTGACCTTGTTTTCCTATCAGTCACGCTCTATGTATCTCAATCCGATTTCTTGTCGTCCTACGAGACTCTGGAGCTTTGCGCGCCTGCCATCATACCTTAGTCACTGCCACAATCATGATAATCGAAAAAGGTGTAATCGAACCATTAGTACCTCAATGTCGAACCCATTGGAACTTATGTACTCGGTCTGAGCAATATCACAGGTTAGCAGAGCACCAAAGCAGTCTTTGCGATCAGTAAGGACCGGCCTCGAGGAAAAGTGGTGGACATCTTATGATACGGTTCTGCATGAGAAGTCATCCACTAGGAACATCGTGGATAGGTTCCAATCCGAAGTACATAACATATGTACCTCTCAAAAGTGCGACGCCCTTTTTTTTGCCACCAAACCACAGTAAGCGAAGATCTAGACATATAAGATATCAGCGATAAAATCTCGAACCTGTTAACGCAGCGGTGCGCACTATGGATGGCAGCTGTCAAATGGATGACATCACATTGAATTGAAGCCGGCTAAGATGAGCACATCTATCATATGGTAGCTGTCCAGTTTGAAGGGCTAGGACTAAATCAATCATATTGGTGATCCCTACAATATTCTGATCAGGAGGTTGTTCAGGCGCCACAGAGCCGACTGGGGGAAACTTCCTAACAGGATGAATGACATAGGTCCCGCAAGATGCTCAGTTGAAGAGGATAGCAAAGACATGTAGGAGTTACTGCCTAGTCACAGTCAATTTGGAGGAAATGAGGTTTTCTGATTTAAGCTGAGCTTGAAAGTTCATCGCGAGGTGATCGATTTGTTTGGTCACGCTTGGTCGTCGTCCAATATAGGGCCAGTTTATACCTAGTGGATATAGCCTTCCTCATCTCCACGCGCTCCCTCTCTCCCCGTGTGACTCTTTCTCCTCGTCTGTTATATCCTGATACCTTTTCCCCAACCTCAAATCGGCTAGCAATGACTTCCAGGGTTGGTATGGCTCAACTTGAATCTTATTCTGCCACTGATACACATGGTAGGCACAATTTTTGCGCGAGTACAAGCTTGTAGTTGTCGGTGGTGGTGGTAAGTGCATCTACTCCAATGTTTGTAGCGTCTATGACTCAAATGCACCTATTTCGAGGTGTTGGAAAGTCTGCCCTGACGATCCAGTTCATCCAAAGTCATTTTGTGGACGAATATGACCCGACAATTGAGGGTAAGTTTACGTTATTAATGAAATCGTAAAAATGGGGTCTTACGCTCATTAATAGACTCCTATCGCAAGCAATGCGTTATTGATGAGGAGGTTGCACTCTTGGATGTTCTTGACACGGCGGGACAGGAGGAATACGGGTACGTGTCTTTAATTACTTCGGTGTCACCTCCGGTGGTGTATATGGCTTCTAAAAGCCAGCGCACATTTTTGATATCTATACTCTCATTCAGTACAACAAATGAAACTGACAATCTTCGATGTGTAGGGCTATGCGCGAACAATATATGCGCACGGGCGAAGGTTTTCTTCTTGTCTATTCCATCACGTCACGGAACTCCTTCGAGGAAATCAGCACATTTCACCAACAAATTCTCAGAGTAAAGGATCAGGACTCTTTTCCCGTCATCGTTGTTGCGAACAAGTGTGATCTCGAGTATGAACGTCAAGTAGGAATGAATGGTATGTTTCGTATACGCTGTACATTATATAATAAAGCTAACGAATGGTGTTTAATAGAGGGTCGTGACCTTGCGAAACACTTCGGCTGTAAATTTATTGAGACCTCCGCTAAGCAGCGCATTAACGTCGACGAGGCTTTCAGCAATCTCGTGCGTGAAATTAGAAAATACAACAAGGTGAGCCCATGTGTTGTCTAAATATTTGCTGAATTGTTAACTTTTTCTTACAGGAACAGCAAACCGGGAGACCCACACCGATGGGAGCGACGAGTGGTGCTCCTGGTGTCTACGGCGACAAGAGTACACACGACGATGCGCACAGCGGCTGCTGCGCTGGCTGTGTTGTTCTTTAAGGGTACATATTTTCCTCTTTTTTCAGACATTGGCCCGTGCATGCTCCATCTCTTTCCCATCCCTTACATCTAATCTATCCCACCCGTAGCATCCAATTTTTTTTGTCTTGTTCACATTAGTGGAAGGTTTTGTCGGAACCAAAAGAATTCTGTGTACATATATATACTTGATAACCTGTCTCAACTTCATGATTCATACATATTATATCATTTTTGCATTCGCCTTATTATATTCCTTGCACATTATGAGGATACAATTCGAACAAGGTTTGAAAACGACTTGTTAGCAAATGGCAATCGACCTGATGGTTCTATGGTTCCTGGTCAGCATTGTGGTACTCCAGTGGTGGTAACTTATCCCCTATGGTATGTGATTCATGAGAAATTTGAGCACTGCCTGTATGAAAATGAGTGGAACAACCTGGTGGAGTCCTTATGACATCCTCTTCGTTCACAATTCGAATTGAATCAATGCCCAGCTCGTAATGACCTGAGATGCCACTATTCCCCCCTAGGATAGAGATACCAATGCTACGAATCCCATCTCTGGCCATTGTAATTTGGTTCTCGGAAAGTTCCCCGGAATTTGTTCGGACGAAGTTGTCGAACGGTAGCTAGAAATTTACAATCACAAAAGTTCAGGACAGCTTGTAAGTGCATAGAATAGCTTACATAAACGTCTTCCCAGGAATTGTCGTGCCGTTGGAAATATATTCGGTGCTGCCATAAGTCAGACGACATGGGCCCGTTCGTTTGGATGTTCGCAAAGAACGAAGTGCGAGTCTTTGGGTCACCAGCTATTCGAACACGTAATGCAAGATAGTCGTGCATGGATGCGTCTTCGGTAATATTGCCGAACAAAGTGGGCCGTTTCTGTCCATGTATCCGTTCCAATTAAGTGTGAACCCTCGCCCAAAGTAAGAAAAAAACCGCAACGCACCTTATTTCGGAACCCTGCATACCCACTACGTACTTTCCCTTCCATTCCAGATTTGACTCCGAGCCGCATTTCGCCCCAGAACCTGCCTGTAGTCATGCGCCCAATGTTGTCATTGATCTCAGATGATGTCTCCAAATCCAGATGGGTCGTGGATAATCCTCCAATGTCACCATCGCAACCAGTCGCAAACCCGTGAATATCGTCAGGAGTGTTGAAGGTGAAGAGTAATCGAGGGGCGCGAGAGACAGGATCTGCTCCTTCCATGCGTATCACTACGGCGGTGTGATTCAGACCATCAGTTCAAAGTTTGTCGATACAAGAAAGACGTGGCCTTCACTTTTAGAGGTGCCTGTCAGAAAGATCTGAGCCGACCTAGTGAGATACTGTGATAAACGTTGTTGCGCCATGATATGTCCAGTATGGACCGTAAGAAAGGTCGAGAGGAACGCGTCAGCCTGCGCTAATCACGTGCAAGCTCGATACATGGAAAAAATGATGGGGCTGACTTGCGCCACGCGTCACAAATGCTCGAATTAGACCTAGTAACTCATATGCGATAATATTTTGTACAAGTAGTGCTGAAAAAAAGGATACAAGCCATCTTTTCAGTCAGGGAAAAGAAGCAATTCAATTTGTACCTGGGGTCCGTATAAATGTTATATAAAGTCCTGTTATATCTATCTTGATTGCCAGAGTTATTCGTGTATTTACTCGACCGAGACCATGAAGTCTTTGAAGTATTCCATCATCCCGTGATGGAAGCTATATAAGTAAGAATTGAACTGAAAATGGATTTATTTCTGTTGGTTGTCAGTAGGGTTGCCATTCGACCTGCGTTTTGAAGCAAGTACAGATCGCTGACGACCAGTAGGTGAAGTGGGGACGGCTGAGAAAGAACGACCATGGTGGGGGGTGGGAAGGGGCCGGGCAAAATTTCCAGGAGATACAGGAGACAAGCTCGTGTTCAGCATCAAACAACTATTCTCATCGGGGCTATGAAATTCCCAGTCGGTCGGCATATTGTGAAGCTGAATCGGAACTATAACGTGAGCTTCCACCGTCACTTTTGCCAAAGGTTTGAACAGAAGTCGGACGCTGCACGCTGAGTTTCGGCGTGTCGACCGGTGACCAAGTCCCTTGAATCACACACATCTGCTCCACACTGGGGTGATGAAGCACAGGGGAACGGGTACGCCGTGGAGCAGCGGGAAGACCTAGGGATTCGTTAGAACCTTGACGACTGTGAAGGTCTAGGGCCGTCGCAGGAGCGAACTTTTGCGCGACTGCTTCCGACGGAGCAATAGACCGTTGCAGGGTGAGCTCATTGACAGGAGTGATCTCACGCCCGATGGAAACAGAAGACGAACTGGGATAGCCACAGTAGCTTTGCGCGCTTACAGATTGTTCCTGATGAACTGGTGGTAAAGTGCGCACAGTTAAATGTGGACTAAGACGAGCGGCGAAAGATGCAATAGTGGGCGACCTGGATGAAGGGGTTGGGTAACTATTCTCCGGTGACCAATGTCCCTTGGAAGGACCATATCTCATTTGACTCTCCTTCTGGGATGGAGAATCGAGTGCAGGGCCAAGAACACGGAAGGTGTTGTAAAGCAGTGCTACGTTGACGATACCTAAGAGCTGTCAATTAAAGAAGCTTCGTGCTCATTCAATCCAACTCACCGAGCATGAACCAGGATGTGAAAGCAAACACGGTGATTTGAAATGGCACTTTATAGCCTGACATAGACAGCAAGCGGGCCACAGAGTAAGGGATGAGGAGAGCGGTATACGCTGCGACTACTGATTAGGATTTTGGAGAACATAGAAGAAAAAGCTTGCTGGTCCTCACCGAAGGGATACCTTGAAAATACACTGCTAAGCTGTTGATTGAATTTTCGTGAATGTGATGACAACTTACCAAAGCATGCTCCTTGCGATCCGGGCTACGAAACGATGGTAATCTTCTGCGACCCTTCCCAACGACCAGCGCTCATAAGGATCCAGTGTGAACCTAACACCACCCTTGATGTTTAATGTCCCCCGGAGAACGAGAAATATCACAGAGTACAGGATCGCGGAGAGCACGGATGCAACGAAGATCTATGGACCGATACATATGAGATGAAAAAAATCTGCCGAAAGCAGAGGCTAACCGGGAGCAAGTGGTAGAAGAACTGGGCCTTTGGATGTACATCTCGGATGCCGCAGGAAAGTTCGCTTACACCTATACCATATACAGGACCAGCTTGGGACTGTCGTGGGTGGATAAAAGGTCCCACAGCTGTACCGATGGCTATGATTAGGGCGAGGCTACGAAGAATATATGAATGGCACCTAGGAGCCCCGCGGAGATCCATCCAACGGTGATAGAAACCGTAGAAACAATGGCAGACTGGCGCACTTGCATCACGAGAGAGTTGAATGTGTGGATACCAATGGCGACAGTGAAGTATGCAATGGCCCAGTTACCAGTTTGCATCAATATGGCTGAAGCGATATGAGCCAACTGAAGAGGGAAAATTAGCGTTCATACCTTGTACAGCACAGAGACCACCTTTACGACCAGATATCAAAACCTCAATTTTTCCAAAATCCAATGAAATTAGAACCTTTAGTAATTCGCCTGTCTAAGAGCCATTGAAGTCCAATAAGGCCAGACACGTCAGTAAGCAGGTTCCCAACGAGTAAACATATAGCATAATAGCCAAGTTGGGTGTTGAAAAAGACATATTCCTTGGGATTAGAAGTCGAAGGCGATATCTGCTGAAGAACGGCAAGCCATATCACGCGGAACGCAACAGAGACGAGAGCAGCTGAAGAGAGGAGTGCAAATACATCCACAGCCTATAACGGACGATAAACGAAAGAATTTCCAGCAAGATTTACTTACAATTACACCTCCAATTTGAGAGTCTTGCAATAGTACAAACGGTGGGTCGGACTTCATGAGAAATGGAGATGAAAGAATTCAAAGATAATGAGTCGTTTGAAAAAGCAATCTAGAATGAATAGTGGCTGAGTTTTGAAAAATAGTCGTCCTGCGCCGGTGCCTTGAAGAATGGGTATATCTTCCAGATATACAGGGAACCAGTCCTGAACGAAAAGGGAAGGAATACTTAGCCTGACTAGAGACGTCAAGGAACTTAAGTTGATGGATTGAAGATCATCACATGTTTACATCTATTTACAGTTGGCGAGGCTCAATGCAACGTTAATGCCCCATTGGAATTGAATCTTTGATACATGTTGTCGCCCGCGCTGCAGATGGAGACTCATTGTCAAGCCAAATGACATGGACGCTTGCTTTCAGACCGTAAAACCTCACTACCATCATGATTGGATGCTGACACCCTTGTTTGCATGATCATCGCTTGGCAGGTCGAAAAGGTAGCTAAGAAATAGATGGCGACTCGGAAAGAAGAGTCTACTTACTCAAGTACGTAAAATCAATAGTTTTATTGATAGATACAGTCGCCTCTGTCATAGTCCATACCGGGTATAACCCATACTCTGTAATACCCCATAGGATTCTTGATCCACGGGGTCGGTTCGCGGGGAAATCGACCCCATAACCCATAACTCTGTCATACCCCGTAACCCATAGGCTC
>JAGGAX010008476.1:0-18635 GCA_017657335.1 Termitomyces titanicus | reverse complement strand
AAAGTCTATTGAGTACTGTACAGATACATACATGCATAACTACACACCTGGCAGAGGGAGATCCAAAGAGAACAAGTCTAGGGATCCCCTATGCAAGGAGCAATGCTTCAGAGGCTGCTGGAAGCGTGGGAACCAACTGTACAGTACACATCAGCCACACAAGACAAGAGACAGCCCTAAAGGGGCATATTCCCAAAACAATCAGAACTCCGGAAATAGCCATGGGCTGGTCATGAGGGATCACAAGATCAATGATGGGATCAATCTCTGGAGATCTCCACTGCTTTGTCATCAGTGCACTGACGATTTGGCGCCCAAAAGGGGAAAGAACCAAAAAGGGATGGTCCCCTGACAGTTGGCCTTAGAGACTCTATTCCTTGCAAGTTCTCCAAATGATTGAACAAACTCAAAATTTTTTATGCAACAAAGTGGTCTGGACCACTACATCTTCGCCCCCAAGTTAAAACCTGAGCATCTAATCACATATCTGGACTCACTCACGGAACCTGTTGCCCACGCCAACTGGCTGTCAAACAACAACCTAATCATTGGCATCATACATGCTGCCGTCTTGGAGGCTGAGCAGGAAGGACATCTTACTGATGGCATTGCCAAGGAGTGTTATGATGCACTGAAAGCTAGGGCACAGAGCGAAGGTCCTGTCAGGCAAGTTGCCCTCATCCACAAAGTGTTGTCCACTTATGTGCCTATCTCAGAACCAATTGAAATCACCGCCCAATAAAAAAATCTGAGCTCATTGATTGTGCCTTCACCATTGGCATGATTGACAAAGACCTCCTGAAGTGCATTGCCCTCCTCAACTCAATAAATGATAAGTCTTTCGAGTCTGTCCAGATGCAAGTGTCACGTGGCCTTGCTGATTTGACAAAGGAAAAGCCCTATACATCCACCAACATTAGGAGGCTCTTTCAGACCATAGATAGCCTCGCCAACCTCTCAAAACTTCCTACCTCCAACACTGTCCTTGCTGCAAAAGACTTGAAGGCATTGACTCACAACCATGGCCCAGGCTATTCATACTAGTAGGTCTGTTTTGGCCTTGGACTCTCCTGTCATGGGCACATGAAACAATGGTGCATCAAGCCAGGAGGAGGGATGGCAGGTAAGACTATAGAAGAATCAAAGGCTGTGTGCAGAGCCACGCGAGGAGGAGGAAGGACAGGAGAAGGAATGAATAACAGCAAGAACGGCAACAGTAAAAGGACTTGATAGACAGGCATACATTGTGGATGCATCCCATCTACAAAAAAATCCAACTCGAAACCATGGTGAATGCAACACCCAAAACTGAATTTGCCAGGGTTGCCTCCACCACAGGAGTAGAGAATTCCATGGACCACTTTGAGTACCAAGGTTTCATGGCCATCAAAGACAACTCCAATGATTTCGAGAATGAGCTTAGAGTTTCCATTGATTGGGGCAACAGCCGTACCCAGGACTGCAAGACTATCCTTGCCACCACTGTTATAGCCCCACTCAATCAGATGGAGTGCACTGTAAGGCAAGGTTGACCTGTGGAATACTCACACAACTGAGGAGCCTACAACCAAGTCACTGAGGGTTGAGCAGACGACAAGCAAGCACAAGGCGGGCAAGAAGTGGGCAAGAGACAGAGGGCGAGAGAGGAGGACAAGCAAGGTGGCAAGCACGACACTAGGTGAGCTCACAGTCGGTTCAATGGATAGGACAAGTGAACACTGCTATTGTTCGGTCTGAGGATATTCTATCCTGCAGACCACCTTATATACTACATTGCTGGTTATGACTCAACGGCCCACGGTATGTAAAGGAGAATGACTAACAATAATTGATGATGAGTAAGAGTCTGGTCATATGACTTGCCAAGGCAACTAATACAAGACAGATGGGGAATAGGGATAGTCAGGCGGTTGGTTGGGTGGCTAGAATGGGCATACACATTGGACTAAGCCCGGAATAGAGTCGGACACTCGGCAAACCAAGTAGTCCCCTTACACGCACAACCCTAGTCTCCCTCAACAAAAAACCTTTTTTCCTTGACTCCAGCACAACCATACATATCTCGCCATGTAGGTCAGATTTTGTTACCCTCCAAGCCATCCCTCCATGTGCAGTCAGAGGAGTTGGCAGAACGTCCATCAAAGCAGTAGGAATTGGCAGAACGTCCATCAAAGCAGTAGGAATTGGCCAGATCCGTCTACACATCCAGAACAAGGCAGAAATTGTGCTCGAAAATGCATTATACATTCTGGCCTCCACAGTCCGACTCATTTCTGACTCATCGCTCATCACAGGGATGTGAGCATCTGTCAACTTCAGCAGCACTGGTGTTAATATCCTTGATGAAAACAGTGGTACTCTTCCTACCTCTGGCCCACTCATTCCTGGACAATGCTTGTAAATGCTTGATCTTGAGGCCGCCCTCACCAAACATGCGCTGGCTGCTCAACACCCTGTTAACCTGGACACCTGGCACTGGCACCTGGGTCACACAAACTACCAAGTTGTCACCACCATGGCCCGCGCAGGCTTGCTTCCAGGTATGCCATCAGCTTCCCTCCTTGCACAACTAAAATGTGACCTCTGTATCTTTGGCAAACAGATAAAGTCATTGGTGCCTAAAGTGTGGGAGGAGGGGCGTAGGGCTACAGAGGTGCTGGGAATTGTTTGGATAGACTTAGCCAGACCTATACATGTGCAATTGCGTACAGGCAATAAATATATTATGGATCTAGTTGACGACTACACAAATATGCCATGGTCAATCCCCTTCAAATCCAAGAGTGACGTGCTCCCAGCACTGCAAGCTTGGAAGAAGTCCAAGGAGCTCAAAACAGGAAAACACGTCAGCATATACCATATGGAACATGATGGGGAACTGAAGAGTGACAGAATGGCTAAGTGGTTAGCTTCCACAGGCTTGAAACAGGAGTTCGGAGCACCATATACCTCTCAACACATAGGTCACATCAAATGCATGCACAGAACCCTTTTGGGTAAGGCCAGGACCATGAAGATTGCCACAGAATGCCCTGAATCATTGTGGGATGAGTTCTACCTCACAGCCACACACCTGCACGCTAAGACAACTACGAAGTCATTGAATGGAAAAACGCCCTTTGAGCTCTGGAATCAACAACCATCCAACTACTCTTACATGAGAGAGATAGACTGCAAAGCATTTGTCCTCATACTCAACCACCATAATCCAAAACTCAATGCATAAGGAGTGGAATGTGTCCTAATAGGTTATGGCCATAACACTAAGGTGTATCAATGCTACGACCTCCAAACACAAAAAAGCTACAAATGGGCAAACTGCCTTGACACCAGGCGTAGCATTGGAGGATATGTGTGGAGCCTCAGTTCTGGAGTGATCTCATGGGCAGCAAGGAAACAGAAGACAGTCGTGGCTTCATCATGTAAGGCTGAGTATATAGCAGCATTTGAGAGCGCCCAGGAGTGCATTTGGCTGCGTACCCTACTTGCGATGATTGGCCACAAAGAAGTTACATCTAAGCCGACTCCAATACTTTGTGACAACAATGCCACGATCAACCTATTAGAAGACCCTACCAC
The DNA here is from genome assembly GCA_017657335.1 of Termitomyces titanicus. Classification (NCBI taxonomy): domain Eukaryota; kingdom Fungi; phylum Basidiomycota; class Agaricomycetes; order Agaricales; family Lyophyllaceae; genus Termitomyces; species Termitomyces titanicus. The sequence goes on along the minus strand of JAGGAX010008476.1, from coordinate 15,056 downwards.
CCATGCACGAGTGAAACACGTTTATATTAAGTATCACTTCTTATGCAAACATGTTCAATCTAATGACATCTGCATACGCTACATCAATACAAAACATAACATTGCCAATGTCTTCATGAAGGCTCTTGCAAGCCCACTGTTCCTCTGTCTACATGCCTTGCTGGGACTTCAGCCGCCGCCATGAATTCATGCAAGAAGGAGCACTGATAATTGACATGAGGTCTGAGGCAAGGAGGAGTGTTGGCACCCACAAATGACAACACCATTGACCTCGATCAATCACTTCTTTCATCATCACATATTCTTTACATTGTTAGTGCCACACAGAGACAACGGCTCCTTTGTCACATGAACACTTATATATGTTTGCCTGTTGCACTGCACCCTCAGTCACTTATACACTTTAGACTGAGGGTGAGTTACATTTCTTACACACCAACTATGACATAATATACTTACAACCGTACTTAAACTGAAAATGATCATCATTACTAGGTATGACAATATAAGTCACTTATACACTTTAGACTGAGGACTGAACGTGATCATCATTACTAGTTCTATGTATAGGGTTCTAACAGTGCCTAATTCCAACTGATGCTAGCCGAGTTCCAATGAAAACCCCCTCGCAAATACTTCCTAATTAGTTGCCATCTGGACTGAACTATGGCCGTCCTTTGAAGATTGTGAAATTGTGACTCAGATGGAGCATTTGAAAAAGTCTTGGCTACCGTTGTCCACTGGGGTCAAGGTCTGTTTTACATTACAAATGTGATTATCTGGTGATGGCTCACATATTTCGTTGATGGGGTCCTAGAGTAACACTGTGACAAAACATGAGAGGACGCACCAGACTGATAACCAGCCCCTCCACATAATCAAGCTCTGAAGCTTGTCTCCATTAAGGAATTGGTCACTGGTCTACTTAGAACCGTTAATGCACCTTCATTGACATCACATCTGTATATAGACAATTCAAGTTATTTGTTGCGTGGAGCCCAGAGCAGCGTCATGTTTAGCACTATTGTATAGATGACACCAATCATCGATAGATCCTTCAAGTTCACAAGTTAGTCGACTTGCACCTCTTTGATTTCATTGCAATGTACTATCTCTTTGGGAATCTATTTTTGATCCTAACTACTTTCAAGCAGCACTGAGAACTTAATAGCCTTGGGATACCTCTGTAAGAGCTTTTCTGATTACTTTTTCAGTTTTGTGCATATAACAACTTCTGAATGATATGTCTCCGCACTAACTCGGACAATGTATTTAATATTATGATGTGGCAACTAGTAATTGTACTCATCCTTTACAGCCTGTGTTAATGGAAGACAGCCGAGGCAGTTGTACAATGGTAGACAGGCAACATGAGGATCTAGGAGGGGTTTTGTCATTGAATGTTGTGACGCTGATGCTTGCAGGTGATTTTGGAGCCTAAGTAGTAAGCCTAAGGTGTCTGTCACAGAGTTCCAGGGCCCCAAACACCAGTATGATTTGTAATTGATACAATCAAAATAGACCTTGGACACTTCTTGATCTGAAACCACCACAATCCCTTTTGGGGTCCTGGTAGTTTTTAGGTTGTAGCTAGCATATTTATCTCTTTTTTCTGTGCTCACCAGCCTCCAGCTGCATCTGAGCACTCTCTAAGCTTGTCTCTCTCTCCTCTTCTGTCTTTACTTGGCCTTGCAATGACTTTGACCTCTAGGTTGTCGTCCAGGCCCCCCCCCCCTAGCGGTCCCAGCCCAGGTGGGACCCCAAACCGCTTGCGCCTGATGGCCGTCAACAGTGGACTGATCAAATTGGCGCAGGATGCTTGCAAATGGCTCAAATCAAGAAGCTGGATACTGGCCACGGACCCGTATGACCGCAGCAAACTCATGAATATACTTGCGACAGCCGCCCTCACATCAAAACTCCCAGAACTTAGGAACATGGCACTGGCAGTAGCATTCCTACTGGATGCTGATGTCATGGATTGCATCTCAGACACCTTAGCTGATGCAGTGGCGGTGAAGGCCCTTGGTTGTATTGAGGGTCTAGTTGAGAAACTTGGCTTCACAGCCAATTTCCTTGCTGCCAATGATGCCAAATGCGCTAAGTCGACTCTCGCACTCAAAGCTACGTCCGAGACTCTTGAAGGGGTATCATCCTCGCTGGGCGCTTTGGCATCCAAACTCACAAGCCCCCCTCCTGCCTCTTCCTCTGCCGCTGCCCCCTCCTGGGCATCAATAGCCAAGACCGCCCCCAAAATGTCTACCCCAGCACCCATCATCCACAACGCGCCCATGAACAATCTGTTGCCTGAAGACGTGTTCCACATTCAGCAATGGTCCCTGCAAGATGCACGAACAGTCCTCATTTGTTTTGACCCTCTTGACGGCAACGCTCCCATGGACTTTACAGCTTTGGGATCCTCAAAACTCCGTGACGACTTCAACAAGATCCTGAAATGCCTGGATGAGAAAGCTACCGCAATTTGTCAAGCCGAGGATGGGGAAATCAGCGTAGTCACCCCATGCACTCATGCAATAGGACTGAAGTCACTAGGCAGCAGTGTGTACCTTGCCAAATTTGACACTGCTGACTCTGTCTCCAGATATCGCCAGTAAATGACTACCAATTGGATCTTTTTCACAGCCATCTTTGAGGATGGGGCAAGCATTGTCAACAAGGCCTTCAACCTCATCGCACACTTTGTCCCGTGCATGGGCTCTTTTGATCCTGACGATGTCAACTGCCTTTGCCCAATTGATTGTGCAGTCCAGACTCTGCTCATGCGAGTGCAAGCTGCAGTTGCCCTGAATTCCTGCATCGTTGCACCGGACTGGACTCCCAATTTTCAGAAAATCATATGCCATACTTCCCGATGGACAACCCCCTGACATGGGTAATGGCCCCACCAAAACAGGCTCCCAGACCAGCCTCCAAACTCACTTGACCCCTCACAGTGCCCCAGCCATTCCCTATGCCACAGCCTCCTCCCCTGCGGGCTGAGTTCACCCAACCACAGCCCCTGCTGCAGCAGACCCAGGCCAACTCCAGGGCTCCAAGCTGCATGGGCAACCTCCGCAACTTTGGCTTCACCTCCCAACAAGGGGGCCAGAAAAGCAGCGGAGGTGAAGTCTCTTCTTCTTTGTTGAATTAATGAACTGCTGTCCATCCAGAGCACCCAGCAGACTATGCATCTGGCAGCAAAACACTCACAAATCAGACACTGCACAAGCAGAGGTTCTGGCTGGGGCCTGCCCCAAAGACTGGGATGTGCTTGCCATTCAGGAGCCATTCCTTGACCGTGTGGGCAACACAAAAGCAAACAGACACTGGAGAGTCCTTTACCCCTCAGATCACCAATAGGATGGAAGCTCTTGTACATGTTCTATAATCCTGATTAGCACTAACATCTCCACAGACCCATATACCCAGCTGACCATCCACTCCACAGACATCACAGCTGTCCAGTTCGCTGGCAAATTTGGACACCTATTCCTCTTCAACGTGTACAACGACTGTATCCACAATGAGGTGCTATTCTCTCTCTCTACTTTTTTGTCTTCCTCACTTCACCTTGCCTGTCCATCTCCCATGGATACATGGTGTGGCTTGGCAACTTCAATTGCCACCACCCGCTCTGGGAACCTGTGGATAATTGCCACTTGCTCACGCCTCGGGATTTTATCCAACCTCTCCTTGACCTCCTGTCCGATTACGACATGGAGCTGGCACTTCCGCCAGGAATACCAACACTGCAGACCTCTGCCCACCAATGGACCCATCCAGACAATGTCTGGAAGACGCACTCAGATGCAGATCCTATTACTTTCTGTGATGTAGATGCCTTCCTCCATCCCTCCTTAGCTGACCACCTCCCAATCATCACCGAGATAGAACTTCCAGTACCATGGTCCTTCACGCCCCCCTTGAGGGACTTTAGAGCCGTGGACTGGACAGCCTTCAGTGAAGCTCTGACAGAGCAGCTGAATTCTTGCTCCTCCGCTGTGCATTTAGCGTCGGCTGAGGCTTTCAACCAGAAAGTCACTGACCTCTCTTCCATCATTCAAGAGATTGTGGCAAGGGACAACATAGTCCCTCTCCATAAAGCCTGCCCACACACCAAATGGTGGTGGAACAATGACCTCAAACGGCTCAAGGCCCAGAGGCCCTTCCTGATCACCCATCTAATGCTGAAGCCTCCCGCCTTGCACGTGAGATGGACACTGCAATCTGCCTGGCCAAGGAGACACATTGGAGGGAGTGGCTGGAAAACATCAATGTGTGCCAGATCTACTGGGCAAACAAATATGTCATCAACAAGCCAACAGATTTTGCTTGTGATAGGGTCCCAGATCTCAAGGTCAAGGTCAACGGTGTCCAAGTCATGGTATCCACCAATGGTGAAAAGGCCAATGCCTTAGCTAAGTAACTCTTCCCTCCTCCTCCCGCTTCTCCCTCCATACCCCACACTGCCTATCCCTTGCTGCTCCTTGACTCCTCCTTTTTCACTCAGGACTGCATAGCTACCGCTATTGGGGATCTACCACTGCTTAAGGTGGCTGGCCCAGACAGTATCCCAAATATTGTTCTTAAACACTGCACCAAGACTCTCCTTGATCATTTTTACTTCATCTTCAGGGCTGTATTTGAGCTGGATGTCTACCATTCCAGCTGACTGGAATGGTAGACTCTTGTCCTGCGCAAACCGAGAAAACCTGCCTACAATGTTGCAAAGGCATACAGGCCCATTGGCCTTCTCAACACCATTGGCAAGCTTCTGTCCACCCTTGTTGCTGCTGACCTTTTGCACTTAGCAAAAAAAACATGGCATGTTCCCATCCGGGCAATTCGGCGGCTGACCAGGACACAACATGTCCGATGCCATGCATCTGATGGTCTCAAGGATCAAGGATGCATGGCGAGCAGGTAAAGTTGCGACTGCCCTCTTCCTCGGTGTCCAAGAGGCTTTCCCCAACACAGTTAAAAGCCATCTCTTACACAATATGAAGGAATGCGGTGTTCCCTCTGCCTATGTCTGCCTGGCAGAACGTATGCTCTTCAACAGACGCACTTGTTTGACATTTGATGATTTCACATCGGGCTGGATTGACGTCACCAATGGCACCACACAAGGGTGCCCCTTGTCAAGGATTTATTATGCCTTTTACAATGCCCCCCTTATTGGGACAGCATTGATCACCAACAAGTCAGAACTCACATCTGGCTTTGTTGACAACGTGATGTTCCTGGCAGTAGCCAAGTCTCTGATGGAGACCCATACTATTATTGCTGACATGATGGAATGTGCCAAAGGTGGGTTTGACTGGTCCATCCAGCACCACTCCCCCTTTGAACTGACTAAACTAGCGCTTATGAATTTCCCCCACTCCCACTGTGATGCTCCCCTCCCTGACCTGATGCTCCACCATTTGAATGCTGATGGTTCAATCACCATGCAAGTGGTCAACATGATCCAAACCTACAAGTATCTTGGGGTGGTCTTTGACCCCAAACTGCGTTAGTCACCACACATTCAGAAAGTGACTGCAAGCGCTGTGTAGTGGACAAACCAAGTGACTAGGCTCTCCAGAGTCTCTGGAGGCATGCCTCCCCCACCACATCTAGCAGCTTTACAACACGGTTGCAGTGCCGTCCTCACCGCAGATGTTTGGTACACAGGTGTCTCTGATGGCACAGGTGGTCGGCGGAAAACGGGCTCGGTGGCGGCTACCCAGAAGCTCTCATCAGCCCAATGAAAGGCCACTAAGACCATCACGGGTGCTCTCAGCACCGCGGCAGGTAATGTAACCAAAGTACCCGCAAACCTGCTTCCTGTTGACCTCCTCTTCCAAAAAGTCCTGACAAGGGCAGCTGTCCACCTTGCATCACTACCGCCTTCCCATCCACTGTTTAAACCTGTTAGAACGGCTGCGCAACACTATGTCAAACGGCACCATTACCCATTACACAACTTATTCCACTTCACAGACATCAACCCCTCCATCATGGAAACTATTGAACTCACGCAGCGACACCCAAGCTACCAACCAGCCTTCAGCTTCCACATCCCTCCATCAAAAGAGGCTGCTCTGATAGCCATCCAGAAAGCTCACGACAGGTCACGGACCTCAGTCTACTGCGACGGATCAGGCTTTGAAAGGGGGATAGGAGCATCAGCTGTCCTATACATAGATGGCAAGAAGATTACCTCTCTAAAGTATCACCTTGGCTCTGCAGCAGAGCATACAGTCTATGAAGAGGAAGCTGTTGGGCTCACACTTGGCCTCCACCTGCTCTTGACACTCAACCGGCAGTTATGGGGCCCCACGGTCATTGGAAGCAACAGCCAGGCAACCATCAAGGCTCTCAAGAACCAACAACCACACCCTGCACATCACCTGCTTGACAAAGCCCATGCTGCTGCTGAAGCCCTACACAGGAAACAAGACCGGCTCATCCACGTGACCCAGCATCACGCCATGCAAGGCATGGGAAGAGAAAAGGACTTGCGCACCCAGGGCATCATCAAACTGCAAGTCCATTGGGTGCCAGGACACCTCGACTTTGGCCCAAACAAACGTGCTGATGAACTCACCAAGGAAGTGGCTAAGGGCTCCTCAAGTCCCCCAACTAATCTACCAGCATACCTCCGCACCAAACCTGTCCTGACTAGCACTACCGCTGTCCGCCAAGCTGACCTGATTGCCTCCCAAGTTGTCTGGAAGAGAAGATGAAAAAAGTCACCACGATCCCCATTCATCCGGCTCCTTGATTGCACCCTCCCCTCTAAAAACTACCTCTGCCTCATCTCTGACCTCGATTGACGTCGCTCCACCCTCCTCACCCAGCTGCACATGGGCCACCTCCCACTGAACTGCCATCTATTCTGCATCAAAAGATTGGAGTCCCCAGCCTGCTCGTACTGCCAGGGCATTACGGTTGAGACGGTCACAACTACCTGTTTGTATGCCCACAGTACAGGAATGAGCGGCACATACACTTAGTCCACCCACTGAAACAAAAAGCTGAGTCAATTTCCGCCTTGCTCTCATCTCCAGCTGCTCTCAAGCACCTTTTCAGGTATACCGAAGCTACCAAACAATTCTCATCCAGTATGGACCCCACTGCCCATCCCACCCCCACCCTGACTCCCTCCCGCTCCACTACGCTCTTGCCTGCACAACCCCACCAAGACCAACTACACACCTCATGCTCAAGACCTTGACTTCAATAACTGATGCCACCCACACTCAGCTACACCCTCTATAACGTTATAATTCCATACATCAACACTAATTCTATCTTACTTCCACCTACTAACGGCACTCATCCTCTCTTCCACCATCACTAACCTCTCCTTTAGCTGACCCGGTGGGGACTATGGCCCACCTGCTTGTCCTCATCCTCACCTGCCCACGCAGGACCTCATTCACTCCTCCACCAAGCACAACACAATGGACTACCTCTCTACTCGGAACTACTAGGGGAATGCAGTCTAAACAACGTTTGGAAGCATCGGCCCACTCTTTCTCTGCATATGTGGGGGAGTGAGGAATTCCGTAGTTCTTGTAGATGTATGTACTCGTCAATAGTACCGTGCAGCATAGGCGCCAAGCGCCTCATGCATGTAATAATGGATTTTTTAAACAAAATAGACCTTGACCCCAGTGGACAACAGTACTTGGCTCGGTGTAAACACAGGTTCTGGGGGTAAGGAGCGTTTTTGGAGGCCTCTGCATGTAGAGCTTTCACACATCAGACTACCTGAGATCAAAGGCTGTTCTATACTTAGTGCCATTGTTTTGGCGGATGCTGGGTTGGAACAGTAGGGCCAAAAGTCTCACTCTCTCTTTTTACATGCAATGGTCTTGCACTCTTTCCACCATCCATGCAGTACAGGTGAGTGCAGCATCGCTCATACACAGCAGCAGTTTGACAGTCTTTGCAGAGTAGTGATTGCTATCACTGTCTTGTCCTTATTTTGAGCATCACTACTCTAAGAAGTAAGATCTATCACCATTGTCAGTTGATGAGTTTAATCTCATCGTTCACTGTAGACTCAAACAAACTCGCTATGAAGGATATAGCTAACTAGCAAGTTTGTCATCCTCAGTAAGTCAACTAACAGGCTAAACAGACTGATTCAGATAACTAAAGAACAGCATTTTGATACTAGAAATTTTATTTGCTTAGTCGTACTGTTCTTTGCACATTATTTATTTGTTACCTTATCATTGAACTCTTTCCTACATGACAAAACATGAAGAGAGTTCTCAAACTATTGATTCCGAATCCCAACCACCATCCAATGAGCATACTCCAAGAGAACCTGGGGAAGATATTCAGGATACCACTCACTCCAACGAAAGGCTCACTGAATGTCAGAAGCTCATTGACAAAACCGTTGATGGGAAGCACACCATTCATGAATTCATGGATGCTCTCAAAAACCTTGGACTCAATGCAGCTGAAGCTAAAGATCATGACTATGAGGTCATGCAGAAAATTGAGTTACGAAACGCTAAAGCGAGGCAGCCAAACACACCGTAACAAGAACCATCTCCACAAGAAGATTGCAAAGGTGGTCAAACAGGAGAGTCTCAGGCTAACGCAGTTGAGGCTGCTGCCTGGGAAGCCCTGTATGGCAGGTTGGAGCATGCTCTCACTCCTCCTGTTCAGCAGTTGACAAGCACCCTTGACCAGCTTGCCAAATTGTTTGGAGAACCTAAAGCATCTGCCAAGAACACAGCCATTCCTCAGTCAGTACTCACCATGGCTCTGCATCTGGCGCTCTTTCAAGGAAATATGTCCAACAACAATCCTTACATTGCAAAGATGTGGGGTTTGCATCAGGAGTATGCCAAGGAGAAGGTGGTGGATGCACTTATCAACCTCAGCCAGTCACAACCTCTCACTGACCCAATCTCTTGAGCAATGTGGAAAATTGTCATTCTTGATCATTTCATCAATTTTGAGAAACTCTATGCATTCGACAAAGGATACAATCATAACAACAAGCCAAAAACTTCATGGACAGTTTTTCACTTGTTAAAAAGGATCATGCTACAGCTAAGAGGCCTGTGCATACCAAGTCAGACTGAACTTGTACCTATGATGCATGGATGGCTGCGGTTCTGCTCTTCTATCCTCACTGTAAGGAAGAGTTGTCTAAATATTGTCTTAAGATCATTGAATTCTGCCATACCATTCCTAATGGTGCATATATTGCCATTTGTTTTGACTCTGATACACAAGATTGCTATGCGTGTAAACCAATCCAGATGGATGATGACAATAAACTTCATATGCCCTTCTTGGCCCAGCTTCTTAGTGCTTCATCAAGCTTGGCAGGAACTAAACGTAGCATGGTGTCTCACTTTGGTCCTTGTAGGAAGATTTCAGCAATTTGTCAAAATTGGAATCTTAGAATATGTTTGACCAATCCTTATATGCTGCAAGTGTAATGAGCCTCACAAAGCTTGAGATGTTGAGGAATGCCTCAAGAAGCTTAACCTCCGACAACAGCAATACTGTGCAGCAATCAGCGGCAGCAACTAAAGTGGATGAAGCACGAATATGAGGAACACAGACACTGAAGATCTCAGGCATGAAGAGACCATTAGAAATGACAGGATTAGATGACCAGAAGTTTAGGCAGGGTTTTGTATGGAATTCAAACAGATCATCTGCACCCATGTTGCCTTCAGCTCTTGATACAGAGAAAGCTCCACCCCTTCCTTCTCCTCCACAGCACCTTATCAACAATCCAATTTACAAAGCCACTTTAACAGCATTACAGCACAACATCCATGTAGAGACACCATTTGACATTGACAAGTTTGAACGTGTTTTATGGGATCATTCGAATCAGCCGTTTGTTAAATCAGTAATGCAAAGCTTGTGTGAGGGATTTTGGCCATTTTACAAGGGAGATTGGCTAGCGGATGATGAGGATCCACAATGAATTATGCTTCAGAAGAAGAGGATCTGCAGGCTATATGGGCCTTTTGTGATAAAGAGGTCAATGCAGGGCAATGGTTGAAAGCAGATAATGTGGAGGATCTCTTACTGGGAATGAAGTCATCACCTCTTTTTGTCATTTGGCAGAAGAATAAGGCCTGAGTGGTCACAGATCATTCAGCTTCCGGGCACAATGATGGCATTTCAAAAGTCGAGGCAAAGGTCCATTATGATGACATGAGAACATTTGGTCAGGCAATGTACAATGCAAAGCAAAGCTTTTTGAGCGAGACTTTGGTAACCTGGAAGTCCAATGTGGTGAGCGCATTTCTTAATCTACCAGTTCACCCGTTATGGTAGATTCAACAGGTGGTAAAAGTTGATGGTGTGTGGTACATTGTTCACTGTCTTGTTTTTGGAAACCGCGCATCTCCACATTGTTGGTGCTCAGTGTCATCACTCATGTGCTGGGTAGGAATAAAGAAACTAGACATCAGAGATCTTCACGTATTTATGGACAATTTTTACTCATGGGATCACAAGAATAACCTCATCACCTACAAAGGTGTCATCCGACCAAAAGACCAAGCTCAGTTGTTGATTTTTTGGGATGCTATAGGCTGCCCCTAGGATAAGAAAAAACAGGAATTCAGAAGGTCATTGAAAATTATAGGTTTTTGGGTGGATATTAACCAAGGCTTGATTACTCTCCCTGATGAGTCCATGGCTGACATAGTATTCAAGATTAAGACCTTCATTGAAACACCATCGCACTGTCCATCACTTTGTACCTGGCAACGTTTAAGTGGTCACCTGAACTGGCTGCTTAATGTTCTTCTCTGGGGATGTCCAACACTTACCGAATGAAAGTCTGTCAGGTTAAAGACAACATCAGGGCTGATCTCTTATCTTGACTGCTGTTTGATGACTATAGGAGAAGATTCCCCACAGATCGTGTCCGCCAATTCGAACCACCTTGAGATTTACTGCTGGCGCAATAGAGAACGTGCTTTTAGTAGCATTGGGCAGATCGTCTAAGCACAAAACAATGATCCGCCCTCCAATGGCATTGGATGATTTGGATGAGCTCACATCACACCTTCAGATTCATGCCATTAAGAAATCCACAGCCAGCAGTTATGCAACAGGGGCACGTGACTACATAAAGTTTTGTATAAACCATAATCTTCCTCTTGATCCAACTCCACAGAATTTATTGCGATATATTTCATATACATCTAAATTTATAGCCTCAGGTCCAAAATATCTCACAGGCCTACGTCACTTCATTCACAATCTCTATTCCAATTTTGATACCAACAGAGCACATCCTCTTGTTCAAGCCACAATTAGGGGTTTGAAGAAAGTATGTGCTGACCCCATTTGCAGGAAACTACCTCTACGCCCGCATCATCTTGCAGCTTATGTGAAAACTGCATGGCAAACAAGGGATTTTGATGACCCATTGTTTGCAACAATGATATCATGTTGTTTTTATGCTTGTCACAGATCAGGAGAATTAGTCAAGAACACCATAAAGGAACCTCCTGATTGGCAGAAAATCATAAAATGGTCATTGGTCAAATTCATGCCAGGATACACAGGATACCATCTACCTTATCATAAAGCTGATCCCTTTTTTCACGGCACAGATATTCTATTTTCCCATCAAGAGACAGCCAATCCAGTCTCATTACTACAGGAATATGTCGCAAATAGGGACAAACTTCATGGTCTATGTCATGCATTGTTTATTCGAGAGGACGGTTCTCTTCTGACAAGGGCGTGGTTTGGATCGAAATTATTTGCATTGGTAGATTGGTCATTTGGAGGTCATTCAGCATGAGCAGGAGGTGCAACATATTATGCATCATTGGGAATCTCAGAGGACATGATTAAGGCTCTTGGGCAATGGTCTTCCTCGGCATGGACAACATATGTTCATGAAAACCCATGTGTCAGAATGGTGTTACAATTAGCGACGATTAAGAAACATCATTAAGTCTATCAATACATTTTTTCTCTTGCATCAGTTACTCTCCACATCTAATCACCACCACCTTCCCCTCCTCACTCCTCATCAGCCTCTCTTATAGCCCTTGCTACATCGCTGCATCAAAAAATCAGAAAAGGGGCTGCTTCCGGCAGCTGATATTCGCTAACCAAAACTACCTGTATGATAACCAATACTTATCCTGGGAAGAGCTGCAGAGGTCGACGTAAACGTGGGTTCTGGGGGTAAGGAGCGTTTTTGGAGGCCTCTGCGTGTAGAGCTTTCACACATCAGACTACCTGAGATCAAAGGCTGTTCTAGACTTAGTGCCATTGTTTTGGCGGATGCTGGGTTGGAACAGTAGGGCCAAAAGTCTCACTCTCTCTTTTTACATGCAATGGTCTTGCATTTTTGCATGTACAACGGTCTTGCACTCTTTCCACCATCCACACAGTACAGGTGAGCGCAGCATCGCTCATACACAGCAGCAGTTTGACAGTCTTTGCAGAGTAGTGATTGCTATCACCGTCTTTTCCTTATTTTGAGCATCACTACTCTAAGATCTATCACCGTTGTCAGTTGATGAGTTTAGTCTCATCGTTCACCTTAGACTCAAACAAACTCGCTACGAAGGATATAGCTAACTAGCAAGTTCATCATCCTCAGTAAGCCAACTAACAGGCTACACAGACTGATTCAGATAACTAAAGAACAGCATTTTGATACTAGAAATTTTATTCACTTAGTTGTACCATTCTTCGCGCACCCTCCCACCTCACCCTGATCTCATTATCGGATTTTTTTTCTTTTTTGGACTTCTATTTTGAATTCTTGGACACTTGAGCTTTATTTCTTGGACAACTAGCACATTTAGTTACAGCCCTTGCTACATCACTGCATCAAAAAATCAGAAAAGGGGCTGCTTCCGGCGGCCGATATTTGCTAGCCAAAACTACCTGTATGATAACTGGACTCATACTTATCCTGCAAAGAGCTGCAGAGGTCTTCCTTCTCCGCAACGAGTTATCATAATAATAGTTGAAGCAGCAGATCAAAGGATAGATTATTCAGTAGTTACTAGATAGTTTATATAGAAGTTCCGTGATGCAAATGTAGTATGTGTAAGTATGAATTGAGCTCAATGAGCTCCGGCAGGGTAAGAACAAATGACTGAGCATATGATTAGTAATATATGAGATATTCTGTATGATATAGAAAGAGAGACTTGTGACTCAGGGAGACAGTATATGTAATATTATGTGGAGACTCGGATTTACCTTTGTATTTCCAACACTCCCCCTCAAGCCGACGTCATTCCGAGTAATTGAATCTTTTCTTCGAAATTGGGTCGTGACAGTGCTTTCATGAATATGTCAGCACAGTTGTCTTTAGAGGTGCAGTGAAATATGATGACTTTGCAAGAAGCTACGTGTTCGCATATGAAGTGATGTCGAATATTGATGTGTTTGCTGCGGGCATGGAATACAGGGTTGCTGGCGAAGGAGATAGCAGATTGATTGTCAGTGATGAGATCGGTGGGCATGTCATTGTTAAGACCGAGTTTGGTAATGAGCATGCATAACCAGATAATCTTGCGAGTTGCGTGTCCCAGGGCCATGTATTCAGCCTCTGTGCTGGAGAGTGCAATGGTGGTCTGTTTCTTTACATTCCAGGTGGCAGGTCCACCGGAGATAATAGTGACGTAGCCAGTAATAGATCGTCGATCGTCGGGACTGTTTCCCCAGTCAGCATCGGAGAAAACTTGTATAACTTTGTGGGCGTTGAATTTGGCAGGGTTGTAAGTGATGCCAAGATCAAGGGTGCCCTTGAGATAACGAAAAACGTGTTTGACCGCGGTCCAGTGGGCAGGTCCAGGATGAGAAGAGAATTGGCTGAGGTGTTGAACTGCAAATGTAATATCAGGCCATGTGGTCAGGGATGCCCAGAGGAGCATGCCAATAGCTGTGGGGTACCCACGCTGAATGTCATCGTGTTGTGGATCATCGTTGTCAAGCTTGCAAAGCTTGGCGGTCGGATCTAAGGGAGTGTGTACAGGGTGCGTGTGTTCAAGCCCCATGTGTGCAATAATCTTTTTGAGGTAAGGACGTTGGGACAGTTTGATGATGCCATCGTTGGAGTGGGTGACCGTGAAGCCAACAATGTGTCGAGCTTCGCCTAAGTCAGTAATTTCGAATTTGGACTTGATTTTGCACTTGACCGTGTTGATGATTTCATTGGTGAGTGCAAATATGGACATATCGTCCACATGTACCGCTACAATAGTAAACAAGTTGCCACTGCTGCAAATGTAAACGCACTGATCAGATAAGAGGCAGGTGAAGCCAAGTTCTTTAAAGAGCGTGTCTAGGACTTTGTTCCATTCGCGACCTGCCTGTTTGAGGCCATAGATAGTCTTGAGCAGTTTCATGATGCGAGGAGTGCCGTCTTCAAATCCAGGAGGCTGTGACATGTAGATGTCCTCGCAGAGGTGGGCGTTGAGATATGCACCGACAATGTCAACAGTATGAAACTTTAGTCCGTAAGCAGCGGCAAGTGCAATGAGAAGACAAAGAGTATCAAGGCGTACGACGGGCGCATATGTCTCCGAATAGTCTATTTCAGGTTGCTGAGTGAACCTCGAGCAACAAGACACGACTTGGCTTTCATAAAGTTGCCATTGCCGTCGACTTTGATCTTCCATACCCATTTGGATTTGATGGGATCATGTCCCGGTGGTAAGTCGACAAGTTTGTACGTGCCCAGTTTTTTGAGTTGGTCAAGTTCTACTTGCATAGATTTGGCTCAGAGGTCGCTAGACAGAGCTTCTTTGATGTTTGAGGGCTCGTTGTGTTCAGTGCTGAGTAGTGCAATGTCGGGAACGTCTGCAATTAAGGCATTCATGGAAGTGTCATCTGGATTTGATGGTGACTTTGATAGCCATGATGCCGGATTGTTCATCAACTGATAATCAGGTGGCAGGGCTGTGGCTATGCATGCTGATTTTGGACGTGGGATGAGAGAAGGCTTCGTGACTGGGGGTTGTGGGGTGTCTGGAGTGTCAATGGATGGGGCAGGAGGTGTGATTTGAACCTGTGCCTGCTCGCCA
>JAGGAX010008474.1:0-18792 GCA_017657335.1 Termitomyces titanicus | reverse complement strand
GGTCGAAGTGCCGAACCGCAGCCAGCGCTGCGGGAACGATGCTTGCCAAAGTCGCAAACGAGAAGCGAACCATCGTTAGGGATAATGAAAGTTCCGCCTTTTCCTACACACTACACAGTACTTTTATATTGAGGCATTTTTTTCGGTGTCATTCCATATCACCAATAGACAAAGGCGGTTTCGCAGCGTGAGATGTGTGAGTGGGCACATTGAGCGCAACCTTCTCACTCTGCGACTCGTTAAGTGTTAAGCGAGAGCCATGAGAGGCGCCGTGTGTGCGCACAAGAAGTGTGTGGAATTGAGCAGAATGTGAAGTCTGTGGGAAAGCTTGAGAATGAAAATCGACAAAAATACCAGCAAGTCGTATCAAGCGCGTTGTTCGTGTTGTTTTGTTGTTTGAATAAAAAATAAGCTTTGATGTACCCTCGAGCACACAAGAATCGACTGATTTGGCCAATAGGATCTTCCTTCCCATCGGATGCAGCTCTCCCGGTCAAGCTCTACGAACCGGTGAGAGTCATCGTCTCACGTGGATATTCATTTTCAAAGCTTATTCCCGAACGTCACTAGTCACCGCGGCGATAGGTATTAGGAATGTTTGTCGTTCTGACTTAAGACAACATGGGTGAGAAGGAACGGCAAACTCGAAGTGAGAAAAATGATCAATGCGCGTACACACGTGATTTCTCGCCAACTGTATCCAAATCATTACGATAAAACCAGAAGCACATCATCGAGACGAACTGATCCTCCTTCAACAATTCCCTTCCCAAGCTGTTTGATGACCTTCCCTACATCTGCTTCTCCGCTCTTTATCGGAATCTCCATCTTCATAGCTTCAAGTATTAGTAACACGTCACCTGCAGAACGTATTCTATCGCCAGGACGACATTTGATTCTCCACACCGAAGCGAATAGCGGTGCCTTGATTGTCGTTGGAGTATCCGATATTACTGAAAGGTGTCAAATTGTGAATCATCTTCCTAGAATGAGAGCAAATTCGTACTTTCAATCCCGGTGTTTGAAGGTTGTGCACAAATCGCCTTCGCCTGCTTGTCGTTTTTCCATTCAAGAAGTAGCTCTTCTTCCCTACCATGATACTTAAGTCTGAATTAATGACAAATATCACTCATCTGATGCACACCTTATTTCCTGGAGCATGGAAGCTTCTCGCTGGCAGGTTTGGAAATCCAAAGTTTCACCGGAGATTCTACGTGCAAACACAGTGTATTCTCTCATGGAAAATGTTGTTGGCTCGATCTATGAATGTGAGCGGCAAGCTTTATGAAAATCGAGAAATCTGGTTAACACCTTAAATTTATAGTTCCCTGAGTCAAACGCCCTTTCAAGCTGAGTTCATGGGGAATGATGATGAGATCTAAGTGTATCAGTAGTAAAATGCAGACACGTGCCTCTGCGTATTCATCAGCGTGGATAACCTCGAAATGGACCTGGTGAACGCGATTTTTATGAGGGAACGAGTTGCAGAAATTAGACCCCTTGCCTGGTCAAACGGTTGTAGAAGCCAAGGTCTTTCTGGGTTGAAGTCGTCGCCCTTGCCCCAAGTTTGCCATGTCGGCAATGTACGACCATATAACTGATATCCACCCGGGGATTCAACAGGATAGATGGCTGCAACGGGACCAGCGATTCCTATCGCTCCCTATGACATGATATGAGAAAGAGACAGAGTAGCAATCTAGTGATTGTACTCTTGGAGTATAGGTTCGTGATGGGTTCATTTTCTGTCCAACAAGCCGGCATCGTGGATCAATCTATACAATAAGAAGAGCTCAGAAAGTTGGCACGCAAAGAACTCACTGGAACGAGGAACGGGCAGCCCATGTAGAAGCCAACGCCGAAGACCAACTGAAATTATGCTGTATGAGGACAGACAGTGGACATCCACAGGAAATCTTACCCAGTCAGTTTCCACCAGCCTCCGCAATGCTTCCGGAGGCTCAAGGCCATTATTCCTTGCGAGGTATTCAATATTGCTTGGGAGATATACCGCATTTCGTCTCGTCATCGTCATATACCGTTTGAGAGCCTCCTTGTTCCATGGGTCATCAAGGACGACAGGGAAAGTAATCCTACGACCTGGGAATTCCATATCAGCTGCAGAAGGTGGCAAAGATTTCTGGACGGTGATGAGAGAAGACAGAAATTCTGATTGGGAGATTCGATCTGCATCATAATGACACTGTATATATTAGTCAAGGATGTGTACCATTATCTCAGACACCATGCTCACCATGACTGAACGAATACAGGGGCAGATAGTACGTAAGCCGACAGGGCGGTTTGTCGCAAGCGCCATATGAAATGCATGTATTCGCGCTCGGATATTTAAGTCAAGCTTCATGAGACCGAAGTCGACGAGGATCGCGGCATCGCCAGCCTATGAATGTTATAAAGAACGAGGACATCATGGGGGAGTTGGTACGATACCTGACGATATATGACTCTCTCTTCTTCTCCACCGACTTCATAAAGGATTGCCGATTGGGAGTCATCCGTGATATCGATATCCCATGGTAGACGAAGCTTGGAAGGTATTCCGTGCCCCTTCAGGGATGAATGTACAACACGGGCCCAATCTAGCGATACATCGCGGATCTCTCTAGAGAATGACCACGAAATTCTTTTGAAAAGAATTGTATTTCCTGGTTGAACCTGACCTAATTTCCACCTGCAATGGCGTATCTCAATACGTAGAATGACGCACGGAAAAGGAACAGTTTACATCTCTGCCGATGCGACTGTGCACACAGATAGGAAACCTCCCATATCCGGACCGTCATTAGTGAGAATGACTGGTGTATCGCCATTGAGATTGATAGTACCCATCGCGTACCCATTGTCTAGGATATTGCTTGGGTGTGATCCACCTTCACCTCCATTTACTCTGGTCCATTGAAGTTCGGACGAAGATGAAAGCCTAATCCCAAGGCGGTTGCTATCGGAACTGACGTGCCACTTCGTCGAATAGAATACATTTTGACCAGTCGAAGATAGAAACTCTTCGTCATCTTGTGGGCCGGGTAGAACATAAATTACCCAGTCTGACGAGTACTTCGGGATGAGACTAGAGTCAACAGATCTACTCGTGTTGTCCGAATCAACTGGTCCACAGAACTCTAACGCAAGCTGGTCTCCAGAAAGAAGCGACCGGCCCTGGCAGTGTCCGCATTAAGTAATCAACGATCGGAGTTCAAAATATTACCTGATAACCACCCAGTCCCATGGACGTCGACTTGGATCCCAGATACACGGGAATGCTTGGCAGACCGCCACGAATAGAGAGATAAACTCGAAAACCAGAATGAGATGTCTCGGCTTCCACTTCAACATCGAATCTTAACCTTCCTCCACTTGGGACAGTAACCCTTGACCACATGGCTACCAAATTATTGTTGACACGCGCTTTAACTTCCTTTCCAGTAATCGCGATTACCGTAGTGGAACTAAATTCTAATTCGCAGGCGATAGTCGGCACGATGAGAATTTCCAACCCTTCAGTCGTGACCGGATTGCCAACAAGTCTATTGCCGGCTGAAAATGCCAGGTCGTCCATTGGACCTCCGCGAGGAACCCCAATACCCACGGTGCGTCCTGGGAGGTCTTGAACTGTACACTCAATCCCGGGAGAGATGACAGTGAGTGTGCTATCCGTTTTTCTCAGCAATGTATCTAAATGGAGAAGACAAAAGAGTATTTACGGTGGGGTGAAGACGAAGTCATTCAAGAACTTCGTAGTGTAAATCCCTTCTCGAAATCCATCAGAGCCCGCTATGGCTTTCAAGTACTCAGCGTTGTTAGGTGGGCCGTGAATTTTGCAGATATTCAAGGCTTGTGTGAAATGATCAATAGCTTCTTCGCGCGTTCGACCAGTGACGATCACTTTGCAAAGTAAACCGTCAAAGAAAGGCGTGATCATGACGCCAGTAGAGATCTAGATGAGGATTATCCGTCGTTAGCGACTGGTTTTCAAGAAAGTTTTTACAACACACCCAGCTCTCGATCCTCAGCCAATCAAAATGACTACTGTCCAGCTCAACGAGCTGCAAGAGACCAGGGCTCGGCAAGAAGTTTTGGAAAGGATTCTCAGCATAAATCCTCCCTTCAATGGCGTGTGCATGTAACTCAGAAGATCTTAATCCATCGTAGGTGTCCTGGCTCATATCAAGTCCGTGCGTTTTCACGCTCTTTCCATCTAGGCGCTCAAAGATTCCTTGATCAATCATGAGTTTTACGAGGTCCAAGCCAGGGTGTATGGCTTCCGTGACTGGGTGCTCAACCTGACGACAGGAGATTATCTTAGCGATGTTTAAGACAGATAAAAGAAGAATCAGACTTGGATTCTAGTGTTCATCTCTAAGAAAAAGAAAGCCCCAGTAGCTTGATCGACTAAAAATTCGACGGTCCCTAAACACTCACATCAATAGATTATATCAGGTGAGAGCCAGAATGTCATACCTGCTGAATTGTACTTGATCGTCCTGCATAAGGCAACCGCAGCTTCACACATCACCTTCTTAAGGGCTGTAAAGACGGATAAGCAGAATAAGCGGGTGAGAACATGTAGGAACAAATACCTGAGTGGCATTGGATGAATGGACTAGGCGACTCTTCAATTATCTTTTGTTGTCGGCGTTGCAAGCTACATTCCCGCTCTCCCACATGAATCACGTCTCCTAAGCCATTACCGAACACCTGGAAGGAATAAGCAACGAATCCAGCTTTGCAAGAAAGACCTCGAACCTGAACTTCAATATGGCGTGCAGCTGAAATATACTTCTCGATAAAGAGGCCGCCTGTACCAAAAAGAGCCTATGAATTCCAATGTTCGGTGGTAAGTAGGTGAAATCAAAAAGAGCGATACTAGCGGACTACCTTTGCATTCGTCTGGGTGGCACGAAACTTTTCCTGAAGCGTTGCCTCGTCATTGCAGACAACCATCCCGATACCTCCGCCACCCGCCGTCGCTTTCAGGATGACAGGATAACCGACATGTTTCGCTGCTTCGAGTGCGTCAGAGGCACTATGAAGGACTCCATTTGAACCCGGCACCAGTGGAATCCCTGCTTGTGCTGCAATAACACGGGCTTCATGCTTCAACCCCATCGTCCTGATCAAATCTGGATGGGGCCCAAGCCATGTGATCCCAGAATTTACGATAAGCGACGCAAATTCGGCATTCTCTGAAAGGAAACCATAGCCAGGATGAAGCATCGTCACCTGGTTATCGAGACAGATCGAAAGAATCTTGTGTCTTGCCAGGTATGCCCGTGACTCGACCTGGGGAGAGCACTCTACCCCACTCTGAACGAGGGGGACAGCCTTGTCGGCGAAAGACACATGGAGAGAGAGAGCATCGGAAGGTGTATAGATAGCGATAGTCGGTATACCGAGTTTCTTTGCGGTGCGAATGATGCGAACAGCGATTTCTCCTCGGTTTGCTACCAGGAGCTTCTCGCTCTCGTACATGATAGTGGTTGCTATCATTGCTGGAATGAAGATAATAGATATAATAGATTCACCAGTATGTACGTGAAGCTGCAAGAAGGTTTACTGACTTTGATATCGGAATGTGTATAAACAAAATAAACTTTGACGTCCTCTTCTTGGCCGACAGTATTCGGACTTCCGAACCCCGGGACGAGACTCAGTAACGCTCCTTGTTGAAGTTGTTTTATTGGAATGCAAGATCGGAAGTGCGGCTGTCAATGAAACAAGGACCGAAAAACATGGTTCTGTGAGAAATTTCTGACTGCACTTTTTCAACACCTGAATTCAAATCGATCCCATGATCACTGCGCATCATGCTCTTCATCATGTATCAACTCACACTGTGCAGATCAGATCGGTGGACTGGTAAATCACCAGCCAGAGAAGCTGTCTGTGTAGTGATCGACGCAATAATTTTAGAAATATTCTTGAAAGCGAACCAGAACTTCGAACCTATGTAAGAATACGTTGCCTCCTTGAAAAATAGAAGCACTGAAGCAATGCTCGCAAGATCATTGACATGACCAAGTTGGCTATGCCAAGACCATTACATAGTATGATTAAGCTTTCAGATAAGTAATACCGCAAAACTTCTATTTCGGGAAGCTCGTGATGACGTATATATGTCAGATGGCAATGCGACTAAGCAATCATGTTTTCTTGAACTCACAGTGATGATGCAAAGATTAGGATATGTATCCTGATTCCTAGTCAATCTTCGCTTTCTTACTAACGCTATGTAACCATATCAGATATCATATCCAGCACTTCGATTGTTTTCATCGACGATATCTCTAACCAGCCGAGCTATTTCGACAGCACCCTGAAGAAGATGATGTCAAGTAACTGTGGAGTTAAGGGACTTACATAACTCACGGGAGTATCGCAATGGACGCAGATGGTCACTTCCGTAAAATCGTCGCCTAATGGGAAGTATGAACCATCGATAGTTGTAATCTGACGGTACGATAACAATCTGTGAACCTGATACCTGAATGAGGATCTATCGGATGGATGAACAGGATGATACGATCATCACCCTTTCGCGCACTGCATCCAGCGCTACGGCGGAATGCTTCCTTTTTCAAACCATCAATATTAGACGAGAGGGCTTTTGCTCACACGAATTTACCTGGTAATGATGAGGTTTCCTTCGGGACTATATTCTAGATCCGCAAACCATTCTGCGAAATGTCATCAGCAGTCAAGCGAACAAGAACACACGCTAAGTACCAGACCTGGGATGAACTTCACACCGGCTTCTTCGGCGGAAGTTTGGTGAGCGGTTCCCGTTAGACCAACAAGCGAGATATCTTCGTCTTGTTGTTCGGAAAAGAGCTTGACAACTCCGACAACGGCTCGCGCCAGAGGGAGGGATCGAGAAGTTTGCATGTATAGAGCACCATGAGGCTTGATCTGTCAGAACTATTGAGTAACAAGAAGTTCAGCCGATATCATTGAGAAACGTACATGATTGAAGCGCAAGTCATGCAGCTTGAGGAAGCCAGAAAGCGCACCCACTTGATAAACTATACAGGATGCAAGTTCATCCTAAGAGAAAAAGTCGGATAAAAACTTCCATCTGGAGTTTATCATACTGGCTGAACCGAAATCTCTCTTCTACCAAAACCTTGCAAGTCTGGAAAACCAGGGTGTGCACCGACCTGTACATTGTTGGCCTTTGCCAGCGCGACAGTCTTGTCCATGATTGAAAAGTCTCTATGCCTTTGTTAATCCAGGTACTAGTAACTTTGAACACCCTACGATGCATGGAATCCACATGCTACATTGGCCAAGTGGATGGTTTTCATGAGTGCCTCATCATCAGCCTGTAATGAAGCTTCAGTGATCAGCACAATATATCGGGTAAATCCAAGATACAATCGTATAGATTGAAAATCCCTATAGGCGGTGGTGAGGCGCAAATATAGGGAGCAGTAATTAGACGAACCTCTCCCATGTCACAATTCAGCGTGGCATGCAATGGTCGTACCATTTTGTACTGTTCTAGACGATGAGGGTGGAATGTGAGATGTAGCTACGAAGCTGCAGTAAGGAAGACATAGGTGGATTAGGACGGCTACAAGTTTTCCCGCTCACTCGTGACCGCGACCCTTTTTTGATAAACCTACAGACACGCATGAAAGATGATTATTATTGAGTTATTTCTGTGAACTAGAATACGTCATACCCCCATAAGGCTCCCCAGCCGAAGGGCTCAGCAATTAGAAGGAACGGGGCAATGAGAAAGAGCGTTCCTTTTGGAGTTTCTCAACGAAGGAATCTATCTCCGGTTATACGCATTCATTCGTGACATCCCTTCTTTAAGAAAGTCCTGAATTTTCAAATTTCAAATGAAATTCCACGACCTGTCTCCGATCACCTCCATCTACCAAACGTAACGCAGCACGCAAAGAATTGCACCAGTCAGTGAGGCAAAAATAGTTAATCACGTACTAATACATTGCTTTGATAAGTAAGTATTGACCTCCGAAAGAAGATGATTAGTTGAATCAGATAAAATTCTACATCAAGTTCTTCAAGTTGAGTTCAGGCAACTTTCCAAATCCAGATTGGACCAAGAGGATCGGTTCTACCACTGAAATAGGGGTGTCAGGATAAGATTAGAAATCAGTGACAGTTTACTCACTGATCTGCACCTGTCCACATACCCAACATACCTACGACGGATCCAATAGAACCTATTTGAATAGCCTCGGTGGACCATTCAGATACATCTTCATTGGCATGAATTGACGTCTGTACACGAATCCACAAATGTCCATCTAAAGGATATTCTCGGCATGACGTACCAAATTCCAGCGGATAGCTCCATCTTTGAGCATCCTTACGGTACCTCTCATCTTTCGCCGGTTGTACGTCGGCGGATCGTCATGAAGTCCATGCGACACGCCTTCAAAGTGTATGACGGGCAATTTCCACACTGGAGCGTTCAAATCCTCAAATTCCAATCGAGAGAGGTCTGGTTCAGGTGGCTTCGAGTACCCGACTATTCGTAGATCCGTCGGAAAGAAGCGAATTGTTTCAGTCATCTCATCGCCAGTAAAGCCATGAAGCTGAAACATTGATATTCAGCACATGCCCGTCGAGTATGAGTAGAGATATTCACGTTTTGGTCTATAAGGGTTTCGAGGTCAGACATTCCGTATACGAGAAGTAAATGAATGCTCACCGAGTAAATCACGATAGTCAAGCCAGCAGACAACGCGTCTAAATCAAACAAAGTCATTATTCCGAACCCAAAAGGTGGAAAAACTCACACCCAGTGGCCAGTAACTCCAGCCCAATCCCACCCCTGGATCCATTCAATCTCAGTGGCTTTACCTTTTCCTTTCCGGTTCGGCTTTTGAGGCATATGCTTGACCGGAGGACTACCGCCATCCATTGATTCCGGTTTTACCCAGGTCGTTTCCCAAAACGCTGGTGCACCCCCCATCCTGCCAAAGTCCAAAGATGCAAGTGCATTGAGTATTGCATGAGTGGATGCCTCCTTCTCTACCAGTTCATGAACAGGCTGATTCATGATGGGCATCATCTCCCTAAGGTTCATCTCAACCAGAAGGCGCGCCGAAGCGAGGTAGGTGTAATCGGGCTTCACCTCATGAGGATTTGGATTCACAAACTTGGGGTTAAAACGACGGCGAACGAAAGGGAAACTTAAGATGATATCTTCGTTGTCATCGTCATCGTTGTCATCGTCCTGTTCATCTTCGGCAGGCACAAAGTCTTCGTCTTCGTCCTCAAGATCACTTAGTTCTTCTCCCATATTGCTGAGCATATATCGAGACAGATCTTGCACAAAGTCGGGGAAAGTAGGTTTTGCTTTTGTTTTAGCATCGGCATCATCTGATGACCCGTCTGCGGGGAGAAACGGACCCCAAGACCGCTCTGGGCGAAGGTGTCGAAGGTTATATACTTTACTTCGAGCGATCTTCCGCGCCGCGACGTTCTGATTCTCAATAGACTGCAGTGTTCTCCAAGGCACTTCCAATCCTCGACCAGTCGGTACAGGAATGAAGCCCTTCCGAAAGACCAACTTATGAAAAAGCTGGCCCTCCTCAGGATACGCGCTCCAATTGTCTTCAGTCACCTTGAGCGGCTTCGACGGCTGATGTCCCGCGAGAAAGTAGTCTTTGACAAGACGGGGCGGGTATCCCTGTTTGAGGATTTTCTCAACCCATCTCGAATTGCGTGACATGAATTCAGGTGGATAAGTGGGAGAGGTACTATGCAATGTTACCAGTGGAGGAAAGGTAGGGGTTGACACCATGGCCTCAGTATGATGTGATGGGAACGGGGCAGCTGTCTCCAAGACAGAAATCACCGTTTCGAGAGCTGTCGTGAGAGTGGATGATCGGCCGTCCATTGAACTATTCTGAAGAGTGGTCAGAGACGAAGATTTCCTTTAGAGTCTCAGAAGAAAGCTAGCTCACTTTGTTAGAATGAGAAAATAAATCAAGCAGTCTGGGAGTAGTCTTCTCAAGATTGTGGAACACTCTTGCCGCGCTCACTCTACGCTGAAACTCTCCAATCCAGTCAAAAGCAATATCTTCGTCGCCCTCTCCAGGCCCAGTCGTCGTTGTATTTCCAAGACGCCTCAGAACCGGCCTTGGGTCGTCAAAAGTTGTCAGAAAGATCTCTCGCCATAGATGGCAGTCAGTCGAGCGATAGACCAAATGATGGAAGTGCCGACAAGTGCTGCTGAAAGCAGCAATAGCGGAAGGGAACCCTCGCGCTGCAACTATTACGAGAGTTTCTTCAATAAGCTCTGAGGGCAAGGCAAAAATCTTAGGTGCTGGCTGTGAGAGTGTGTACATGATAGTTATTGGCAAGCTAGTGTCAGGTGGCCATCGGTGACATGGACCGCCGCGTGCACGTTGGAAGTTGTGGAACCGTGGGACGAGAATCTGTTAATCAGGAACCCTAACCAGATACTTATCGTTGTCCTAAAAAATTCTAATTTCTGAAAAAGGCAAGAAAAAGAGAAAAAGGTAGAACTACATAGCCGTCGAAGACAAGTAATTTAATGAGGCCTGAAAGGCTTCGCAGCCCGTACATACCTCCCTCACCTCCCTCATTCTGGTCTCATGATCCTCTCAAGTCGTAAATTTTGCGCGCGTTTTAACGACTAGAGCGATTGATGTACGCAATACGTGTACAAAGGTCGACCAATTGACCATTCAATGGTTTTACAAGATCCATGAGACCATCGTCAAGAGCTCCGACTTTTTGAGAGAATGGCGGGCCCTGGGTTTCAATGAAGAACAATGCAATTTTTCGGAAATTGGGTCTCATCTATTAAGACTTACCCCATTGGTTCGAGCGAGGGTGGTTCTGATGAACCGTCAACATTTTTCTCTGAACAAAGTGCGGATTCCTACCTTCAATCGTTCAAATAAACCATCTACCGTCCGTCGGAATTTGCAGTCCAGGCCATGCTAACGAATATGTGACAAGTCGGGTCTCGAAGGAATACACGATTGTTTCCGGACATACTGGCTTGTCTTGGTGGTGTTATCTCCACTCGATCTGGTATCGTGTTGAGGGTGTACAGATGGGGAAAAGCCTAGGACCATTGAAGCAGAGAAACAGTTTCCACAGAGATCCTTCAATCATTCGCAGCTCGATGATCCTGTATGACGCAGAAAGTATGTCTGCCCATGCATGACCTGGCTTTCCAAGAGTCCCCCATGGCATAATTTATCTCGGTACAAGGTTCTATAATATTCTGAAACTAATTTTGTATTAAGATATACGATAACAACAAGGAATACATAGCTTAGAGGATGCCAGACGATGTTATAACCACAGTTCCTGTGGGGATACCACTCGTAGTACCCTTGGATTCGATCGCTTTAACAACGTCGAGGCCCTCTACAACTTCACCGAAGACAACATGTTTTCCGTCCAGCTGTAAATAGTTGAGTTACAATGTCGCCGCGAAAAGATGGTCACGATCTCACCCAGCTCGTAACAGTCGTAGTGATGAAGAACTAGCTCATAAGATTGAGTAAAATAGAGCATTAAATCAACCAAGAAAGGGGCGGGGCTAACCTGAGAGCCGTTGGTGTTGCGACCAGCATTCGCCATCGAGAGGAGACCTGGCTTTGAATGGGGGATCTCGAAATTCTCATCTTCGCAAAAACCATGAAATGAGAAAAGCCAAGACCAGATTGGGAGTATGTATGGACACACCTTTAAACTTTTCACCGTAAATCGATTTGCCGCCGGTACCATTATGCCGAGTGAAGTCGCCACCCTGGATCATAAACTAAAGAAACCAAAGTTGGAAGGTGTGCAGAACGGATGGTAAAAGAGCAGAACACACCTGGGGGATGACTCGGTGGAACTTGCTCCCGGCATAGCCGAACCCATGCTGACCCGTTGCCAGCTCGCGGAAGTTACGCGCCGTCCTCGGGACTATGTCGTCGTACAGCTTGAAGACGATACGGCCAGCGGGCTTCGAGTTGATAGCAACGTCAAACTAGTCGAGAGAGAAATAAGATGAGGCGACAAATCTCGGAGTTCGGACATACGAAGACGTTTGACCTAAACGAAAGTTCAGCATGAAATCAGATAGGAAGACCAACAAACATACAAATTTTTGCCAACGGATGCTGAAGTGGTGAATCTGCGGAGGAACGAGGCCATTTTTGTTGTAAAATGCACAGAAGAAACGAGAGTTGTTAATGACGGTTGGAAGGGATGACACGCGTTTGAAAAAATTACGCATCACATGTCACAGGAAAGCGTACCTTGTGACACTGTTGTCACCGTGCCTTGTTTTGTCCATGGGGGTTTGTGTGGCGCAATGAAGGATTTCTCTGACAGACCGCGACAACAAGCTCTTATTATATGTCCAGTTAATTACTATCCAACGAACAAAAAAGGATAAAAAGGAATCAGGGCATGTTTTTTTTCGGATTGAAGGGTCTGCAGTCTGTAGGGCACGGATGAGCGGTTTGTCGGAGCTTGAGACAGGTACGGCTTCCATTCAAAATGCGATCCTCGAGGCCTAAGGTCTGCTGATCAGTTTCATCGTAGGTACAAGTTTCTTATTGAGAGAATCTCGACTTTCAACACGAACTTGTCGATGTAAAACTAATAATAGCCGATCATGTTACACTCGCATGAAGTCCAGATCAAGTCAAGATGCAGTGTAAGAAGAAAACAGTGTGTTTGAGGTCTAGATGACTGTAGATCACGGAAGAACTTGTGATATCTATTGTCCAATCAATCATATTCAAGCTATCAAAACCAATGGGACAATCCGGCAAAAAGGAGTGAGAGCCCACCTCACTAGATATTATTTCCAATGAAGGTCCACTGTCCTTGCTTATACCCTTTCGGGCACGGCATGTGATGGAAGAGAATTGCGGCTGAAATCTGAAAGCAGCCACATTCGAATATTAATCTCCGATTCGGACCTTTAGGCATATCTAAGAGCGAGATTTCGAGACTTTAACAGGACTGTAATTTTGAAGGGAATATTCCATCCAGAGGCTCGTTGTATCATTGAACGGTCAGAGTGCTATTAAAAGACCGAGGCTACAGCTGCGTAACGTCGTGTTTGTGTCACAATGACACGTGAATCACTTACGCGTGTTGTCACAATCAGTCCTTTGAATTTTGTTCAAGTTCCAAACTCATTCTCTCGCTCGTCATGGACAAAACTTCTGCCATTAAGCCTTCCACGGACGCCTCGATCCCACCCATGAACACCTCAAGCCCAACCATGAATGCCTTAAGCACGAAAAACCCCGAAGAAACACGCCAATGCACCGCATGCAAGGCGCGCGTTCCCGTCACGGAAACACGCAAGATGTGCGCGGGTTGTAGGGAAAGAAACAGATTACGTTATGCTATACAAGCGCAGAAAAAACGTGCGCTCGTGGAAGCTCAGCGTGGAAAAGAGGTGGGAGGTTTGATTGGGGAACTGAAGAGGAAGATGGAGGAAGCGGAGGGTCGCGCAAATGCTGCGCAACAAGATAAGAAACGGCCGAAGACGAGTCATGCCTCGGGCGAAATGAAGAGGAAGGGTGCAGTTAAAGCCAAAAAGGTGACTTCTTGACGCTCTTTCTGAATACTTTACTGACCAGCAATGCAGGCTAAGGCCGAAAACAAGAACCAAGTCGAATATCAAACCGCGTCAGAGATGTATACCAAATTGAACATTTTATCAAACAACAAGTATCTCGTTTTCGACGGACACTACTCAATCATCGCAAATCCCGAAATGGACAATAATCAGCGCGTTAAAATCGTCGCCAAGGATCTCCGCAAAATCGCAAACATCTCATTTGAGTATGCATCCTTACTCTCGTCTATCTGTTTCTAGCATTAACGCCGATGTCATAGGGGTCAATCAATCTCATCGTCGTCCAATAAACATGGCTTCCGCGCAATCTTCCAATGCAGCTGCCTAGATCAAGGCGTGAAGCCCGTTCCCACGCTTTACGGCCGTGACCCTAATGTACCTTTGAGCCCCGCAGGCTCTGCTGTCCACAACCAAACCGATAGTGCTCCACGCTGCAAAGGAGTTGTAAAGGTCATGTCCCAGGACGACTCCTCGCATCCTTTGGGTATTCCGGGTCAAAAGATCACGGTTACTGTAGAGCATTGAATCTCCCCATGTCGACGTTCCTCTCTGCTGATGAGTTCTCTACCACTAATCCTAACTCGGACTTTCTTATAGTTTCACCCCCCTAACCCTCCGATACATTCACACAATACTCAATTCAACGTACGACCTTCGATATTTCTTCCATGCTGGAACATGGGATCTGCCGATCTTTTCAGGTACTCGGTGTAGTTTACGGTAGCCCTCGTGTTGACTCTCTAGTATGATAAAAAGGGTGCTTCCGTGGTTATAGGCTCGAGATGCCCGCCCGAAAACAGAGCATTGAACCTTGCTGGCTTCTAGAAGCCCCTCACTTCGACAGTACATACTTAAGTGATTCGTATATTCCTCGGAAACTGTCGCTAAGCCACTAAACTTTGACGGACTCCTCACCGCCTCAGAACGTTCATTCGTATCAAGGCCCGGGCTTGACTTCATCAAGGACACCTCGAGTTGAATGGTGGATCATGACTAGATAAACGTTCAACCGGCATATCATACCGGTTGAACGTTAACTTGGTTTCTCCTTCTGATCAGGACGACTTCAGGACGACGTGATGAATGTCGATATCACCGGACTCCCCGTGTGGCTTATATTTCAAAAGATATCTGCTTGTATCGAAACTTTTGTCGCTTCATCTTTCTCTGGAGCTGGTATCCACCGACCTGGTCGTCAATCACAATGACCTCGTGTGCTATTGAACCGTTCCTCCGAAGAAAGCAACTACGTTTTTCCTTTTACAGACGTTTGGACGATAATGACCTTGGGACGGCGTACTGGAACGTATAATCAGTGGCTCATCGTTGAAGATTCAGTCAAGATATTTCACGATCGTTTCCGTCTGCGACCCAATCCACACTCCATTGTGGAGAGCAAGGCGATGCAATGGACATGACCTCTGCACCTTTCGAATCAGTCTACTCCTACATATTGATCTTCCGAGGGCTCATGAAGACAGCGACGACCAGATACTTCAGGATTGGAAAAATCTGAGAGTTGAAGAATTGTATTAGTGTCAACACTGCAGGTGTTACTAGCTAGGTATACAAATAGGTTGTCCTAACATTAGTTATATTGAAGACAAAGCTCGCACTGAGAATACATGCCCACATTATAGGCAACACAGGAAAAATCGAGAAGAAGCGGACTCTTTTTAGAACTCATTATGGTCCACCGATCCTTTCTCATGATCGTGGCCATCCTTCGCGCTAAGATTTCCCGGCGCGAATTTCCCTGCGACGATGATCAGTGGCGGAACAGATACATTAGTAGTACAAGTCACGCTACATACCTTCACGGAGCTCACGTTCGCCTGCGGTACGATCACCAACTTGTGCATAGGAGGTCCCAGGAACGAAAATCGGGGCGTTTTCGAATAGTGTGTCCATTTCTAGCCGAAACATATCAGACAATGACCAGCGAGAATAAGTATGGCGTTGACAACGCGACGTACCTTCCAGACGACGACCAGTTGTCTCAGGGAAGAATGCATAGATGAACAGGGCATTCGTGTGACCGCAGATTGCGAAGACGAGGTAATATTTCCAGCTAATGTGCTTGAATGCGATGGGAGTGACCTGCGCGATGAAACTGTCAAAATTGGTCGTGGGTCAGAAGTCGTGGATACGAAAAGAGCAGAGCTGAATCCGAACAAGTTGGATATCCAGGATGATGAGCTTGTGACGGCAGTGCTCTTGGCGCGAGTCCGAGTAGAGAATATCTCGGCAGGATACGCCCATGACAAAGGACCGATACAGGCACTAAAAAAGAAGTTAAAAACCCAGGTCGTGACTGTAATGAAGACGTTAGTATTGATATCAATGGATAAAGTAGTGATACAGACTAATAAAAATATAATGGGCCTGGTGAGCAAAAAATCACGAGTCAGTAATGCGTTCTTTCATTGGCGAGTAACAATACAAACAGCATTACTAAACACGAAGTTTCAGCATCATGTTGCGGTGGATATAAGTGAAAAATCTTACTTGTGGACAGATCCAGGCCAGCGAGCCATCAGAATGGATCCAACAACAAAAGAAAGACCAGAGGCAACATTGCCAACGACAAGAGGCATTC
Organism: Termitomyces titanicus; assembly: GCA_017657335.1. Lineage (NCBI taxonomy): Eukaryota > Fungi > Basidiomycota > Agaricomycetes > Agaricales > Lyophyllaceae > Termitomyces > Termitomyces titanicus. The sequence goes on along the minus strand of JAGGAX010008474.1, from coordinate 2,563 downwards.
TGCGTCCGGTGTGATCAACCCAGAGGACACAACATGCTTCACCAATGAGTGCAATAATGCTGTTGATAGATTGGAACAGGAGAATGCGATTCGACGTGAAGCCCATCTAAGTATGACCGGGATATCCATAAGTATCTTCAGAGGATTCAATGTGACAGACGAATGAGCTAACCGTTGTGAAGATCTGTTGGATAGAGTTACAAAGACGAATAGCGGATATCTGATCCAAAGTACCGTGGTCGAGTAGTACTGGATAGCACTAACACCTGTCATCTGAACAGAGAACTGTAGGATGTAACCAAGAGCCAGGCGGCGGAAGTTGGCGGGTACAGTTAGGAGTTCCATCCAGCTCGATTCTCCGATATCGTGAGTCTTGTCGATGTCGGCCCTCATGTCCTCGAGTTGAGCGGCCACGAAGGTATCATTAGTGTCACCATTAGCGTGGAGACGAGCGAGGGATTGCTTCGCTTCTTCCCATCGGCCTTTCTCTGCAAGCCAACGGGGACTGTAGGATAGCGTTAGACCATGAGCCGAAATCCAAAGTACAACATACGATTCTGGAAGGAGTAGGATGAAAGCGATAAGAGGTAGAGCAGGGACGATCTATTTCCTTGGTTAGATAGGCTCTTATAATGGGACCCTGGAAACTCACCTGGATACCGAGGGGAACTCTCCATTCGGCTGGCGAATCTTTGAGGCCAGCAGAAGTACCGTACGTCTAACGACGATAGTAAGACGTCGTGTAACACTGATTAAGCAGGAAACTTACAATCCAAGAGGCAACGAAGGCACCAATGCCAAGCATAAATTGCTGGAGGGTCGTAAGCCTTCCACGGATACTCGGATGAGCAATTTCAGCCTAATAATCGACGTCTGATTGAGCATTTCACGAATGCACAACGCAACGAACCTGATACAAAGGCGCGAGGTCAGACATGAAGCCGACACCAAAGCCGGCAAAGAAGCGGCCCGCGAGCATCATATCCATGTTCCGCGCGCCGGTCTGCAGTGCACCTCCAAGACTAAGATAGACATCATGTGAGTCAACCATCATAGCCTCCCCACACATAGTAAAAGGCATACATGTAGACGATAGCGCCGATCTGGATTGTGACGCGCCTTCCAAGTTTATCAGCGAGATACGCGACGAATGGCATTCCAAAGAAACACCCAAGAACTAGGGACATAAGGATACCATCACGAGTCGGGTAGTGTAATCAAACACTTACCGAAAATACTCGTGATAAGGCCGACAAGATTTGCGTTGTTGTAGCGCGTGCCCATAACTGTCTAAGGAGAGCGCGTCAATATCAAAGGCGGATTGAAAGAGCGATAGCTACTGACCTTGAAATCGTTCGCCGGTAGCACACCGGCAATAACACCCAAGTCATAGCCAAAGATAATACTACCCAGACCTATGTACCAAAGAACATCTCAATCAGTACACATCATACGAGATGGATCAAAACCGGCGACATACTCGCAAAGAGACCGCATAGCCACGTGTAAACTTTGGGAGAGAGGGCCATAGTCAAGGTTCAACGTGACAACGTTCAGCGGTCCTTGGCCATAATCGCTGCTATCTTTATACAATTCAATCAAGGGGCGGGAAGAAGCGGTCCGCTGATAATCTGCATGTAATGGGTCATGTGTTTCCCCAGACGATGACAAAAGTTACGCGGTCACGCCCACATAGTTACGCGCCGTGTGGTAGCCTGTCCTAGGGAGACGGCCTAAAATTATAGAGCACATTGCACCGGGCCCGCTGGCGATTGTGTTCATAATAGCCCATGAACATCATGGAATATTGCCTTATAACATGACAGCCTATTGATATAGGCTTACCAACCAGACTTGTACTCGCTATGTCACAGGTCCGCAGGTTGTCTCGATCCAATTTTTCGAAACCACGGAAAGCACAGGGGGAATCTTCGACCTAGGATGAAGGATCACCCGCCCGATTTTGAAGCTTGGCGCGAGATTTTCTGGACACATCGAAAGCGTTCAAAAGAGGTCGAAGGACTTAGAGGGATATCGACATCATTCTCGTATGTAGTAATCTATTGGTCTCAAGTTGATAAGACTGACCTTCTGGCTTTATACTTTCGAACTTCTAATTATTGAGTTGGGCCGACGGCTGAGAAGGCTGAATTAGTCTGGAATGGTCGGGTGGCAGGTTGTTGAGAGACGGAACCAAATCTCAGAAATGTCTGAGTCGGAGGCTCACACTTGCTTCCGTGTCGATCACCAACAAGCGGAAGTAATTATCTGCTCTTGTCGTGGTTGGTCGCTTGCAATTTCTGTACCCGACGCACCTTAGTTGTTTGGACGACTGAGTATCCCCATGAAAAATGTCAATACAACTATTTGAGCTTGAATACCAAAACTGAGCACCAAAACAATCAGTTCCTAGTGGTCAAGATAGATTCAGCAACAAAACGTACCTTGGAAAGAATGCTTCTTAAGCTCATAAGACCCCACAAATCTGACATCCTTCATAGTCGTCCTAACCCTCTCATCGCCGAACGTATTCGAGTCCATAAGATCCTCACTCCAAACCTCA